>JAWPHD010015836.1:0-53068 GCA_037043455.1 Cyrtodaria siliqua
ACGGCACTTTTTTCTCTCATCTGGCGATATGTCGTTGTAACATGTATGTTTAAATTACTTTTTGAAGAAAACAATTCAGATTTCGTTTATGTTTTATTAAAAACACATTTTCCTCCAACAAAATAAAGCAGCATTTACCATCTTCTGATGGGTTTTCTGGTATATTATTGCACATTGGACTGCAAAAATGTTACAATATTTTTTTTCCCATTATTTCTATGCACTTTTAATTGTTTCCCAATACCTTCAATGCATTACAGAAATCGGCGATTTTAGTCATTTTTTCAACATTTTGCCCTAAAATATAAATACATGAGCATATATATTATATCTGATACAATAAATGACTTTGATATGTAGTGTGCAACATTTTATTGCTTCAATTTGATAAGTTTATGTTCAAACTATTTTCAAAAGATAATTGGAGATTCCGTTGATTTTTTACGGAAATACACATTTTTCGCCTGAAAATTAAGGCAATATTTTAAACATCATATGGTTCATGAATTTTTTCTACTTAATTATTGGACCTTTGTCTATCCAAAATGTTACAATATGTCTTTATTCTATTGTATAAAATATTTTTTTTTCTAAACTTTAACCCAATACCCAAAATGGATTACAGAAATCAGTGAGTTTTGTCATTTTTTCCAACATTTTGCCCTAAAATGCCAATATTTGAGCACATATGTTATATATGATGCCAGGAAAAACTTGAATATATATGCTGTACAACATTTTATTGCTTCAATTTGATCAGTTTATGTTGAAACTAATTTTAAAAAATAATTCCAGATTCCGGCGATTTTTGACAAAAATACACATTTTTCGCCCCAAAATTAAGGCATTTCCAAACATCATGCGGTTTGGAACTTTTTTCTTTTTAACCACTGGACCTTGCCCTGCCCAAAAAGGTTACAATATTTCTTTTTTCTATTGTATTAGATATATTTCTAATTTTTAATTAAATACCCCCAATGTATTACAGAAATCAGCGATTTTATTCAATTTTTTAACATTTTTACCCAAAATCTCAATATTTAAGTATCGGATCCATAAATTATATAGTGGGACATGTAGAGATGCGTTCCGAGAAAGATTCCATCTATTCAAATTGGTTCTAACATATTCCATTCTTTTTCTAAAAAATAATTCCAGATTTTGGCGATTTCGTCTAAAAATGCAACGTTTTCCCCCAAAACTCACTAAAGCCCCAACGCTCAGATGGCACACATGTCTCATTTTGAAGCTTAATGTATGTTCTTTCAGAAAATCATACCCTACAAAATTCCCCCTGGGGGGGGGGGGGGGGGGGGGGGGGGGGGGGGGGGAGGGGGGTCTACAGCCAGCTCAAGAACTATATAGTATTACAAGAAATCCAGAATAATGTTCAGAAAAGTGATGTATATACTGCCATTTGTTACGCATAAATAAAACACGTGTCTGTACATGTTTTGTTTAAAACATAACACGTAGGAAATCATTTACTTTATAGACATCGAGTTGTGCACATAGTACCTGTACACAGGTAGCATTATTATTTGCAGAAAAAAGGTTTGCCACTCTCGGGGCTAGAACCAACGACTATTTTATTTACAAGCAGTCGTTTCGACAATTGAACTATGGATACTTACTAAGACCATGGTATATGCATTACCATTTATTACGAAATGCAAAACATCATTAAACTAAACTATTTAAACAGCCTCAAGATGTATTCATATATAGTACATCATGTCTCATTACCCTTGCGTGATGTGAAACTATATTTTATCAAATTGAAACTAGGATTTCTTCTTGTTTTATTTAGCGGTTAGTAAGTTTGTGCGAGTGTGTGCGCTAGTTATTGCGTAATACCTATTTAGTGTTTAAAATGCTTCGTTACCAACAAATATTCGTGTTCTAGTGGTAATACCTACGAGGCTTATAGAACGGAAAACGCAAGCTGCCTGGTTCAAATCCCATTCAGAGCAGACTTGTTTTTTGTTTAAAAAGTATCATCGAAAGCCGCGTATTTATCGGATTTTACATGTACGAAAATGTGCATCTCATGTGGGAGTGTAATAACACTATCCTATTGTTTGGGGCGCTTGTTTCAGCCAAAGGTTTTTATGCAGTAACTTGAGCCATTTAAATAATACGTACATCAGTTATATATCATTAGAACTTGCATTTATAGTGGTAAATAAAACTACTTTACTTTTGAAAATCGGTTGTGAAATAAATATTTTACAGCTAAAATGATATTTTGATGAGACTTTTCATATGTAAATGCCTTGCTGATGGGACAGCAGAAAATTAAGAAATTTCAAATAACTTCAGTAATCCTTCATAGTTTGCTCTAAAACTTTCAGGGTGTCTTGTAATATCCAACAATTTAAAACCATTTTTGGATAAAACTTCTAAATAAAAACATTTTTCAAATTTTTCATGCAGCAGAATTTTGCATTGAAAATGACCCATCAAAAACAGCTTCGCGCATGCAATTTTTATTTCTGAACCGATTTTAAAAAGTAAGGTATATTTATGTACCACTAAAAAAAAAGTAAGGTATATTTATGTACCACTAAAAAATGTCTGTTTCACTGATATACAACTTATAGGTACGAGATGTATTTTGTCTGAGTCAAAAAACAAGCGCCCCAAACAATAATACACGAGTGGTACGACTTAACGTCAATGACCACACGCTTACTGACGTATTTGACGTTGTCCGAGATTAAGAGTTATTCGTGAAATATCTTAAGATAAATATATGACCTATGTTACATTTTTGGCCAATTTTCTATACTTTCAGTACAACCTAAATTAGGCAACAAACAAGAAATTAAGTAACAAAAATCAAACCGAATTGCATTATTTTAGTCAATATACATGATATAAATATATATGTTCATGTATACATTGCTGATCCTCGGAAACAAATGGCAGCTATGGGTGGGAAAAAAAGGATAATTCGAGGAAACAAAATAATTTTCTATGAATAGATTTTTCTCTTTAAATTCTGAATTGTTATCAAATATCTTGTACTTCAAGATAATGAAATCAAAAAGATATGTCAACATACCTCTTTTTGAGAAAAAGGCAGCTATAACCCTAAATTGGAGCAAAATCACAGAACCATTTCTTTAACTGTTAAGCAATACTTACACCTTTTAAATGGATTCCACAATGTGTAAAAACGGTATAAGGTCATCAAAACTGTAGTATTTAATGCTATTCTGACCTCTCAGCCAGACTTTATGTGCTAGGTATGAAAAGGGCTATAGCGGCTAAATCAATAAATCACTCCGTGGTCTGTATACAAATACTGAAGCTATACCTGATTTTAATGTAAAAACAAATAAAAAAATATAAAAAGTTCATCGTCTAAGCAGTTAATTAGGTTCATAATAATGAAATCTAGTGAAAAATATATAACAGTTTGAAAACTTAAAAAGTTATTACTGGACATAGTCGAAACTAAACAGGTATGCGCGTACAATACGCGTATGCGCGTACAATATGCGCATACACAACTGTAGGAAATGTCCAATTAAATGAACCAGTTGGCAAAACTGATCTAAAGCTTCGCCGGACTAATTAAATCATGACTACGCACTCATGTTAGACCCTCTACATATAGCAAGGATTATTGAACTACTATATACTGAGAATGTGCTATTTTTAAAACTAACATATCTATATTGAAGATCAATTAGTAGATTCCGTGATAATCATATATATTATACAACAGTTCAGATCTGGTACATTAGTCACTTGCATTCACTGACAAACCTACCGAAACAGCCAAGTCCACATATGTGGTTCACCTCTGCTTTTATTATTATCTAACTGTATCAGTATGTATTCACTACCCAATTACAAATCTTTATAAACTATTTGTATTTGTTTAAATGTGTATATATTCATAAAAAATACAAGGCCGTTTATTACTTTTTGAAGATTGACATATATCTACGCAAGATATATTATTAAAAAGCACACCATCTACATATAATACAATGCCTTAAAGGCTTGTTTGTGTGATTTAGGAATCCAGTAAACAGTTTCAAGTGTATTTCGCTTTACGTCTACCCCAGCCACGAACACAGTACACCGAGTTACATGCGTGGAAAGAACATCGTCGTAGTAGACTGAACTGGAGTAAACGAGAATATAAGTTTGCCTATTAGATAATATCTTTGTCAGGTATGGAACTACCGTTTATAGACAAATTGCTGTTATCACTATGGGTACAAAAAATATATGACAAGAGTGAGTTTAATTTTGATACTGTTATCACCATTTAGATGGGGATTTTCCCCGAGCAACTTCTTATGGGGTCTATGTGTCTCAACATGTTCGTTGTTCTAGGGCTTGTACTAGAGTTGAGGACTTTAATATTCGTAATCTTTGCATAAATAAAAGGCTACGCCATCTCTGTTACCATTACCATAACCTTCGTAAAACTTTGCAACATTTTATTATCTTAACCCTGATCTTCTTTCCAGATATAAAAATAATTTAAGAACTCTTCTGCGACAAGGACTATCACAACCTGACTTTTATGATGACGTTATTTACAAACTTCGTAAGACCCTTAGTCATGATCACTTTGTTAAACTTGTTAAAAAGTTTATAAAAAAAGGTTATGACCCTATCATTTTGCAACGCACTGCATGCTTGGTGGCTGACCCATTTACAGTTTGCCACTATGATGATCTTTGTGGATTTCTAGGATATTGTGTTTTGTTTTTGTGTATTTATTTATACACTAGCATCTTTGTGTTTTACTTATATTGCCTTTTAATGCTGCCTTGTTGGTTAGAGAATAGTTCATGGCGGGGATTTCTTTATTTACACTGTCCCGTTTTATTGGGATGACAGTACGGTAAGTTTGAGGTTTGGTGCACCCTAGAACCTGGTTTAAACCCTCAGCTGCCTTTTTGGCCGATGACAGTTTCTAGGCGGTAGCACGTTCGTGGTTGTGATGTCTTATTTGGCCTTTTATTCATCTTTAAAGTTGTTCTTTGTTTCTGTTTGTGTTTGCGTTGACTGTCGTCCTCGAATGCTACTTTTCCTGTTCGATCTTTATATTAAATATTGATGATTATTTGTAGACAGTTGTAAAATGTTTAAGATGCATCTACATACACGTTTAACGAATACTGGTATAACACTAACAGAAATTGTCGAGATATAAACTGAGTTGGAAGTAATGACATAAGTTCGCGTAAGTGACAAAATAGCATTGTATACTATATATTTAAGTTGTCCGTTTTCTCGATGAAACAAAATTGCTTTATATTCGCAATTATTGACTCGTACTTCATTCATAACTGCGGCGGCATTATATTTGCAAAAATGAATATGAAAGCACAGTTAACCCTTGGTATATTACATTCAAGAACCGTAAGCGTATACAGACAAAATGGCATTTGGAAAAACACATTTATTATCACACGATCCCATTAGCATTAAGGTAATAGCAGAGAGTAATTGTTCAGCAATCTTAATTGGAATCAAACACGAGTTTATTCACATGAGAAGCAGTATCCCCATCGGCACATCTGGCAGACTCATTACTGATCATTACTGGGCATGATTGAGTATTCTACTTAATTGTAGTGATTATTTTACTGTATATAAAGGTTGTATTACCCTCGTTTTAACATTCGTGCTGCTGTATTTATTCACGTTTGCGAATCTTATTTAGAGTTTGTACTGGCTTTTGTTTTGCCACTGACCGTTCCAAGGCGGTAGCCCTATTTCCAGCCCTTTTGTGTTTGTGATGTCATATATTGCCTTGTATTCATCTTCATAGTTCTTGTTTGTTTGTTTCTTTGTGTGTCGTCCTTGAATGCTACTTTTCCTGTTTGATTTTTATACCTACTATTAGTTCAATAAGGTCTTCTTAAGGGTTATCTTCAAACCATTTCGTTTTAGGAAATTTCACAGAGGGTTATCCAACAATAAAGAAGAGTATGATAATGGACCTTTGGAAACGGCCGAAAACGACACATACGAAATAATAAGCTTACATGAGTATATATAATATATAAGGATCACTGATCCTTTTTAAAGAAATCCCTCAACGACAGTGTTCACGCTAACGAGTACATTAACATATGCACTGTATATATTGAACGTCATCGTATTTATTCTCTTCAAAATGATAATCTAAAATATGCACACACTGCTTAAATCCTTTTTACTTTGAATAATGCATTATTTAACTCAGTAAACTCGTACAATAAAATAACTCTCTTCATAATTAACCTGTATCATAACGTCTGTATCATCATGACTAAGGGTCTTACGAAGTATATATTAATATATGGAAACACAATTTTAAGCGAGTCCTTGCTTTCAGAATTAATTGTAGGTCATACGTCCTGTGCACGTTGACATGCATTAAGGATTAAATAAAACGTGATTATGACACAAATTTTCATTCGTACAGATCCCGTGTATAACACTGCTTCCATAATTCAAAGCTATACCCGACATGTAGACAAGGAGTCTGATCACGTCAGACATTTTCTAAAAATAAATATATATAATATTGGGTATTGATATTGATAATATAGTGTATGATTTCATTGACTTGCCGAGTATTTTTCGAGATAATCGTGTCGTTGATTCTGCTCCTATATATTTCAAAAAGTAGGAAAGTCCTATAATTTGTTATCAATATAACCAAAATTTTGCAATAACATTTTCAACTACAGCTTTCCTATGGAATGTGAGTGTACAACATCAAACTTTTGATATAATTCAACATGTCATGTCATCACTGGTAATTTTGATATTGTAGATACATGTAATCGGAATATGTTTCCTAATTGACCGAGGAATAGATTGCCTTCAGTTTTTGGTGTTAATGCATGTCATGATCAGATCGCCCAATCCATTGAGAAATTTAGTATAAAATGGTGTCTTAGCGAACATACGGACCAAAACTCACTATCTACTTGGAACAAGTCAATTCTTAAAATTATAGATACCCGTTAAACTTTTATAATGCTAACCCCTCTTTAATTCCTTTCGTTTTCGTTTCGTAATTTAAAATCGGGAATTAAAGAATTCCATGATTTGTTTCAGTTCTTGCTAAAGCAGCTAATAGAGTAATTATTGTTTGACGCCTACATTACGCCTACATTACGTCAATGTTCTATGTCTGGAACTCGGTAGCTCTAATTCTAATTCCTATATTCCAGTTCAACCTAATGAGGATGATGTTGTTTCCACAGATATCACGTGGTGGACTATTTTCAAGTCTGTGGTAAATGAAAAGCAAAACAAATTTCCAACTACGTGCTGGTTTCCTAAATTACATAAAAAGCCTTATAAAGCCCCATTTCTTTTGAATTCTACTGCATGCACCACTAAAACATCTACAAACCTTTAACATCGTTAAAGATCGCGTTAAACAATAGTGTGCTTAAGCTTATGAAAACTCTAGGATTAATATATAATTACTTATGACTTCTCTACCCTGTATACAACCTTACCACATCACCTTATCAAAGAAAGAGCTTATTGCTCTTATTCAAACAAGTTTCACTAAAAACATCTACACACCTTTAACTTCTTGTCTTACTGCCGTTAAAGATCACGTTAAACAATATTGTGCTAAAGCTGATGAAAGCTTTTAGATTACTTTATTTTGGTATACTAAACGTTCAGGAGACGTTCTTGATACATTCATTTTGCAATAAACGTCTAATGTCATGTATAAGTACTTATTACTTCTCTACACTATATACAACCTTACCACATCACTTTATCAAAATCACGTTTGTTGTTCTCATTCAAAAATAGCTAGAGAACAAAATACATTTTTGGCATGTAACAATATTAAAGCGTGTTTTACTAACGGCAGTTTAAACGATTACACTATGTGGACTTGTCCAGAAGTTTATGAAGCACTCATTTTCCTACTAGATAATATTTTCGTCATGTAAGGATCTTTCATTTATAAACAAATTGTTGGTATTCCTATGCGTACGAAATGTGCACCTCTTATTGAATATTTGTTCTTGCATAGCTATGAAAGAGATTTCATGTTGAGTCCTATACTCAGGCAGGTGCAGTTGAAGCCTTTAATGGTACCTCTCGGTATCTGGATGACATACTTCTATGCTGATGTGATTTACAGACTTCGTAAAACCCTTGATCATAATCACTTTCATACAATCTTTATTACACGTGTTAAAAAGTGTATCAAAAGAGGTTATGACCTTTCAGTGTTCGATGACCGGACAGATGGTGGACCCTATGATGTCGTCTACCTAACTGCTTATAGTACAGTAGCGTTTGATGTTTTGTCTTTAATCTTGTCGTGTCGTACCCTTAACAGTGTGTTCTCGTGTTGCTCTGACTTCTGCCAAGTCGTTGAGTACTTACTTTGTGGCTTTCTATGCATTTTTTTTATTATATATTCATGATAATGTATGTGTTTTACTTTTTATATTGCCTGTTATTGCTGCTTTGTTTGGGAGAGATTTTAACCTGGCGGGGATATCTTTATTTACACTCTCCCGTTTTATTGGGTTGACAATAGGGTAAGAGTGAGGTTTGGTGAACTCTAGAACCTGGTTTAAACCCACAGCGGCCTTTTTGCCACTAACCGTTCCAAGGCGGTAGCTCTATTGTCAACCTTTTTGTGTTTGTGATGTCTTATTTGGCTTTTTATTCATCTTTAAAGTTGTTAGTTGTTTCCGTGTGTGTTTGTGGTTGACTGTCGTCCATGAATGCTAATGTTCCTGTTCGTTTTTTATATCTACTTTGCGGTAGCCGTATTGTCAACCCTAAGTTGTTTGTGATGACATATCTTGCCTTTTATTGATCTTTATAGTTCTTGTTTGTTTCTTTGTGTATTTGTGGTTGACTGTCGACCTTGAATGCTACATTTCCTGTTCGATTTGTATATCTACCTTTACAGTACGTCTTATGCTTGAAAAGACAAATGGTAGTGTGGCATTTGTTATCAAGTATTAAATGAGCACTCAGATGTATTAATCCAGATCTATTAATACAAGCTTGAGTTTTCGTTTAGTTTCGTATTCTTCTGTTATATGTTGCAATATTTATTAGTAGATGATAACATGCAAAAGCAACTTGCTTGGACTACTCTGAGTATTCTAACTTTTCTAACTATTCTAATATACTGAAAGGAAAAATCTATACTACACTATTATATAATATAGATATAACATTCGAATAGGAAAAGCTGCATTCAAGACGACAGTCAACCACTAACAAACATAGAAACAAAGAACAAATTTAAAGATGAATAAACTGCCAAATAAGACGGTAATAATAGTACGGTGTATCCCCATATCAATGAAGTGTGCTCCCTGTGGTGTACCCCTATATCACTAATGTGCGCTCCCTGAGGTGTACCCCATATCAATAATGTGCGCTCCTACAGTGTACCCAATATAAGTAATGTGCGCTCCCTACAGTGTACCCCATATCAATAATGTGCGCTGTCTGTGGTGTACCCCCATATCACTAATGTGCGCTCCCTGAGGTGTACCCCCATATCACTAATGTGCGCTCCCTGAGGTGTACCCCATATCAATAATGTGCGCTCCTACAGTGTACACAAAAGTGTTGACCTAATACCACGTATTATTCCAAATATATATCAACGTGTTTCGTACAAAAGGGGCTACAACTAATTACAGAAAGGACAACTCTGTCCTGTAGTAGACCTTTTAATCAAAGTATACTTTGTTATACTAAATTCATAAATGTTGATGTTCCGCTTGAAAAAGTCAAGCCATTTCAGTATTGTGTTTAATATTAAGAGATTGCAACGTTTAAAGGCTACTTTTGCTCACCTGCTTGAGCCAAATGCGCATTCCGTCGATAATGACACTTTAAAGGAGTAATAAGTGTTGTGTTCGGTGCTGTTTAAGGAAGATAAAAATATCGGACAGGGAAATCAGCTTTCAAGGACGACAGTCAACCACAAAACACAAAACCAAACACGCAAACAGACAAGCGAGAAGGTAAAAGTAATAAAACATGCAAACGACATCACAAACACAAAAAGGCTTTGTGGTGTACCCATTATCAATAATGTGCGCTTCGTACGGAGTACACCCATATCAATAATGTGTGCTCCCTGTGGTGTACCAATTATCAATAATGTGCGCTTAGTACAATGTATCCCCATATCAATGAAGTGTGCTCCCTGTGGTGTACCCCTATATCGCTAATGTGCGCTCCCTGAGGTGTACCCCATATCAATAATGTGCGCTCCTACAGTGTACCCAATATAAGTAATGTGCGCTCCCTACAGTGTACCCCATATCAATAATGTGCGCTGTCTGTGGTGTACCCCCATATCAATAATTTGCGCTCTCTGTGGTGTACCCATTAACAATAATGTGCGCTTCTTAAGGTGTACCCCATAGCAATAATGTGCGCTCTCTGTGGTGCACCCATTAAGAATAATGTGCGCTTCGTAAGGTGTACCCCATATCAATAATGTGCGCTCTCTGTGGTGTACCCATTAACAATACTGTGCGCTTCGTAAGGTGTACCCCATATCAATAATGTGCGCTACGTGTGGTGTACGCCATATAAATAATGTCCACTCCCACACTGTACCCCCATATCAATAATGTGTGCTCCCTGTGGTGTACCCCCATATCAATAAAGTGCGCTCCCTGTGGTGTACCCCCATATCAATAATGTGCGCTCCGTGTGGTGTACGCCATATAAATAATGTCCACTCCCTACACTGTACTCCTATATCAGTAATGTTCGCTTACTACGGTGTATCCCATATCAATAATGTGCGCTCCCTGTGGTGTACCCCCATATCAATAAATGCATGCTCCATGTTGTGTAATCATTATCAATTATGCTCGCCTAGGTGTACCCATATATCAATAATGTGCGTTTCTGGAGGGTAGACAAAACATGAGTCCTCGTTTAAAAGGTTTTAACTCCATAAATAGTTTTAAATAAATGACAAAAGCGTATTGACAGTTGCACAGCGCTGTATTTCAGGTGTTAGAGACATTAAGACACCTGGAGAGAATTAAGCAATTTCTTCTTTATATCGCGATTAGTATTGAGTGTCATGCAGTACATTATAAAATCACTGGAAGTGTTTACGGCTGTACATTAAATTGTGTTAAAGTACATTATATAATCACTGGAAGTGTTAACGGCTGTACATTAACACAATTTATTACCATGCAGGTAATACTAAAGTGTGAAGCGAAATAAATACAGTTACAATGTAAATAACATTGCGATTTCAACATTATCGTTATCGTTATCGTTATCGTTAGTGTTATCGTTATCGTTATCGTTATCATTATCATTATCATTATCGTTATCGTTATCGTTATCGTTATCGTTATCGTTATCGTTATCGTTATCGTTATCGTTAGTGTTCTGTTTTACCCATTATCTTATGATTTAGTGGTAGTTAGTAGATTGTGATCTCGCATAAAGGATAGAATAGTATGCGCTCAAATGTTTTATGTTCGGATGTCATGATGTTCTAAAACTCTAAAAGCCATATAGATCGACTGTATCGACCAATTAGAGTATATGATTGTCATTTGTTAGTTTAAAATGTTCCTCGGATGTCAACAAATATAAGATCGGGGTTGCACGCCGGAGACATAGTATACATATGGACCGAAGTAGAAATTATCAGGGAGTACGTTATCCCTGAAATTATTAAGTACGTACATATCAATACTAATAGATTTTAACCCTTAACCCGCTACATATAATATTTTTTATTATATATAATGGACTGTACTTTCTTTGAATTAAGACCGTTCCATTTATATGACAAAATGGTATTTTGGGGTAATGACTGATCAGCAGATGGACATTGTAAACCCTGATCAGCCTGCGAGTTACTCGCAATCTGATTGGGGTTTACAAATACACGCAAAGGCTATTATCATCGTGATTAGTGGGTTATTGGTTTGGATCCAGATTGAATCTGATTTCAACCTTTACAGGAAAATGTTTAGTTTGAGATGTTGTACCGTGGTATTATTGCTTAACACAAAATGATAATTTACAATAAAAATCTTGTTTAACGTTTACATTTATTTTAAAATTTATAATTATTTCAGCTTTCAGTTACGTTACCATTGTCGATCCAGTACGTAAATAGACTGAAGTTGTTGTTTTTAAAACTTACTGTGCGCATGTGCAATTATTAATTTTAATTATACTGAAAGGAAAAAGAAAGGATAATGTTTTTTCCGCTAAATATCGTATGTTTAATATGCTATTGGTAATCGAATGATACAGGGCGACATTAGGCCTGTCCTTGCGGAAAGAAGGTTTATGGGGGTACAATGTAGGGAGAGCACATTATTGATATGGGGTACACCACAGGGAGCACACATTATTGACATGAGGGTACACCACAGGGAGCGCACATTATTGATATGAGGATACACCTTACGAAGCGCACATTATTGATAATGGGTACACCACAGGGAGCATACATTATTGTTATGAGAATACACCTTACGAAGCGCACATTATTGACAAAGGGTACACCACAGGGAGCGCACATTATTGATAATGGGTACACCACAGGGAGCACACATTATTGATATGGGTGTACACCGTACGAAGCGCAGATTATTGACAATGGGTACACCACAGGGAGCGCACATTATTGATATGGGGGTACACTGTAGGGCGCCCACATTACTGATATTGGGTACACTGTATCGAGCAGACATTTTTGATATATGGGTACACCACAGGGGGTGCACACTAGTGATGCAGCGGTACACTGTAGGGAGCGCACGTTATTGACATTGAGATACACCGAAAGAAGCGCAATTTATTGATACTTGTTTTACACCGTATGAAAAACATATTATTGATATAATGGTACACTGTAGGATTTGTTTGTATGGTGTTCTACGTCATTTTCAACACATGTGAGGTTATATATGACTGACGGTTGTTTTGTGGTGGATGTAGACCATACTCATTTCCTGGGTAGAAAAAGTAATGTACGCCTACCGTCATCCGTAAGAATAGACACTGCCTCACTTACAAATCGAGCTACCAATGTGATTCGAACCTGCAGTGGTGAAGGGCGAGAAGGTTTACAACGCAACGTCTTAACCCCTCGGCCACGGAGACGCTTTGGTACCCTGTAGGAATCGCACATTATTGATATACGGGTACATCGTAGGACGTACAGAATAACGACATGCGACCATGATTGATATAGAGGTACACCATAGGCGTCATTGACGATATACAGGTACACCATTAGCGTCATTGACGATATCCAGGTACACCATACGAGTCATTGATGAAATACAGGTACACCATAGGCGTCATTGACAATATACATGTACACCATTGGCGTCATTGACGATATACATGTACACCATAGGCGTCATTGACGATATACATGTACACCATAGACGTCATTGACGATATACAGGTACACTATAGGCGTCATTGACGATATACATGTACACCATTGGCGTCATTGACGATATATATGTACACCATTGGCGTCATTGACGATATACATGTACACCATAGGCGTCATTGACGATATACATGTACACCATCGGCGTCATTGACGATATACAGGTACACTATAGGCGTCATTGACGATATACATGTACACCATTGGCGTCATTGACGATATACATGTACACCATAGACGTCATTGACGATATACAGGTGCACCATCGGCGTCATTGACGATATACATGTACACCATTGGCGTCATTGACGATATACAGGTACACCTTAGACGTCATTGGCGATATACATCTACACCATCGGCGTCATTGACGATATTCATGTACACCATTTGCGTCATTGACGATATACAGGTACACCATCGGCGTCATTGACGATATACAGGTACACAATCTGCGTCATTGACAATATACACGTACACCATAGTTAGCGCATAGTGTCGAGTTATGGATACATCATAAACAACGCGCATAGTTGATATAGGGGTAAACCGTAAGAAGTGCATAGTAGTGGGTTATATGTGTACGCTATGAGTAGTGAATTAGTCTTATTGCATTTTAGCCTGTTACCGTTGATGGCACGCATATACATTTATCTTAAAGCTGTACAGTCCCTATTTTAACAGGTAATAACTCATGAATATGAATGAGTCACGTGTGAAGTAGTTTCAAATCGACGAACACCCCAAAAGTCGGTATATTAGGAGAAATCGATACGTAAAATTTCACATTTTTATTTAGCCTCCGTACAGGTAACATCGATAAATATACGGTTCCAGAATATGTGTGATAAAAAAATAGTTGCCCGGAACGGGATTTGAACCACAGCCTTGCACTTGTAAGATTTGAAAGATGTACGCTGAACCTCTAGACCACTGCTATTTATTGGTATTTTGTAGCATTTTTAACACTAAATAGGCATTACGTAATAACAAGAGCGCGCACACAAACTCATCAAGCGCTAAATAACAAGTCGAGATATGGTTGATTTGAGGCGAAGTATTAGTTTCATATTGATAAGATACAGTATTACACCAGGCAATGTTAATTTACACGTGCGACAATATGGACTGCATATTTATTGATCCATCATTAGTTGCGTTCAAATATGTTAAGTTATTTTGCCTCATAATATATAGTAGTTAGTATACTATTTTTCTCAAGTAGCGTTGTAGTTCAGTGGATAGAGCACATGACTTGGAATTAGAAGGTCGTGTGTTCGAGCCCAGAAAGAAGCTAACTTTTGTTTTTTGTAAAAATTACTGTTACCTGTGTATAGGTACGATGTGCACTGGTCGATGTATATACAGTAAATGATTTCCTTCGCTATATTTGCTCGCTTAAATACCCGATTTCGACTTGAGCTGGTGAACATGAAGTTACAAATAAAGACACGCCTACAAAGAAGAAATCGATTGATATAGGGACTCTGTAGCTTTAATTAAGGGTGGAACAAATCCGTTGAAACTGAAGTAGTGACAAACATCGTGTATTTCGAACGTAGTGATGTTGCATTGTTGTACGCGTATCGTAATTTATCTGATAATATATCGATGTAGGGTACACATAGTTTCGTTTTGATTATTCCAAAATGTATGTACACAAGGTTACGTGTGTCAATGTCATAAAAAATTGGTTTAAATCTCATGTATTAGGGATGTGATAACTATATTAATGGTATAACCTTAAAGCAAAATATATTAATTATAGTATGCACAAAATGTGTAATCAATTACTAGTATATACATGATATATACAAAGGTGTGTTAATTGTAAAGTTCACGTGCCAAGGAATGGTAATAATGTGTGAATTACGTGTCCAAGGGGTGTACAGTTGACATGTACACAGTGTGGTGTACAGTTGACATGTACACAGTGTGCCGTATAAGCTATAAAGAAATGTAGAGGTAGATTGTATGAATGTCAGACATAGCATATGGTATCAATTAGTTTATTGACATGTAAAAAGGTGCTTTATGTTTATTAAATCAACATCATGAAAAAGGTTGTATGTTTCAAGCAATATCATGTACACTTGTAGAGTATTATATTTTACTCTTTTCATTTTGTTAACAATCGTCAACGATGTAAGAATTTACTTCTATTTCTCCACAAATCTTAGAAATATCCAAAAGAGTATGATAGTGGATCTTTGGAAACGGCCGAAGACGATAAATACAAAATACTGCAGTCTCGGTTTGACTGAGACTGTTCATGAACGGTTTTGAAATATGCTTGCTACCGTTCAGGCCCCCTAGCTCGGGTTGAGCAGAACTCAGTATTCATAAAATAGTACATCATTTTGACCAAGACTCAAAATCTTATAAAGCTTGAGGATGGATAAGTGAACATCGATATCCACACCTGCCGAGTGTTGTATTTACTGTGTACATCTATGTTGTATTTACTGCGTACATCTATGTTGTATTTACTGCGTACATCTATGTTGTATTTACTCCGTACATCTATGTTGTATTTATTGTGTACATCTAGCTGTAATTATTCGATTAGAAAATGAAAAGAACATCGTAAGAGATATGGAAATGACACCCGTGGGAATGAAGGATTACTGGTTCTGTCTAAAGTCGTTGAGATTTCGTCTGAGCAATGCCCAATGGAATACGCCGCTGTGATACATCTCATAATGTTTTGCGAGACTTTAGATTAGAGTTGTCTTATGGATGTTGGCTGGGCAAGTTTTGACATTTTCCAGTCTTAAGCATTTTATTTTTTAAATCATAGTTTTATTTGACAACATGATTGTTTAATTCATTCTAGTAGATATGAATATAATGTAGGATGTGAGACGGAAACATATAAAATGTTAAGCAAAAATTAGTTTTTATATTTTTTACGTCATGCATGTTTGGGTGTTTGATTGCCTTTCATATAGAAGTTGTGTAACATAATTACCTTATTTGGGGTTAATTATACTCGTTGGCTAATAGTTAATTGTAAGATAAAATGATACACCGAATTCCAACAACCAGAATATTTAATAAATAACTGTGACATTTCGATAATATTGATGTGGCACATTTTTTCAGGCAGACGTGAAACTTGCGTCAGCAATGCACTGATTATTAGTAAATTAAATGAAAATGTTGCAATTATCTGATATAAAATGAACACTATTTTCATAGTAATAAGTGAATTCATAAATATCGCGGGTTCTCGAATAAATACTGTTGCAGAGACCAGATTGAAGAGAGGGATTCGTCTTACATCAGATCGGATCAGTGAGTGTGTCAGACTGTTTTAAGCCAATTTTTAAATATGCTTATTACAAATGTTATTAAATGGAAGAATCGTTATTATTTGAAGTACATAACGCGAAGTATTAATTAAAGACGCCGCTACACTAAAGTAGTAATCTCCATTTCATTAAAGAAACTAACCCTCCAAATGAAGGCAAAATTATACTACACAACCGTTTATCAAATTCTTTCCATGTGTTCGGGTCATATAATAACGTATATGTGACGATTAAAAGTATAGGTTTGTTAACGGGTTCTTAAAATATACGTGATTGAATAT
Source organism: Cyrtodaria siliqua (assembly GCA_037043455.1). Classification (NCBI taxonomy): domain Eukaryota; kingdom Metazoa; phylum Mollusca; class Bivalvia; order Adapedonta; family Hiatellidae; genus Cyrtodaria; species Cyrtodaria siliqua. The sequence goes on from JAWPHD010015836.1 coordinate 17,040, forward strand.
GCGTAGTATCAATTATGAGCTGGTAACACTTAATTCAACGCTCCAATTATAGGGTGTGGCCTGGCGAGAGTTTTGATTCTCAAACTATGTAAGTTCCTTATCTACTTCGTCGTCAGTAGGTTTAGAAACGTTATACTGAAATATGATGTACAATTGGCAGTTGTTGGCGGGATAGCTACTTTAATGTATAGGAGAGCATATAACATGTTATGAGGGTCATTCAATAAGTTCTGTCACTAACGCGTTTTAACAATTATGTGCTCGCTGTGAGTGTTGATGTTTGGTACCAAATAAAACAGAGTTTCAATACCATTCCTTTGATGGTAAAATTAATGTGTGTATCTTTTGTGTGACGAAAGTTATGGAACATTTAATACACATCACTTATACATACTGAGGCATTTTTTACTGGTATGTTAATTGTTACTATTTTAAATGCCTGTTTCTCTTTAACTACATATCGAAGACCTTTGCAATTTCTCATGCATTACCAGTTATATCTGTGCATTACAAGATTCAGAATTTAAGCATGGTAGATGAAAAGGCATTGTCTTAGAAATTAACATTTCAACCTAACGTGTAAAATTAATTTAATGATAAAATGGCAGTCTTCTGAAATAGTGATCAATATTTTCACTAAACATTGTACAAAATTCTACAATAATGTGTTGAATATGAAATTTAAACACTGAAGGACTAGGATTTGTAAAAAAAATATGAAAACATATTAATACTATGAGAATAATTACGACATTTAAAAGATATTATAACATTTCCGTAAACAAAATGAAGAAAATAAGTTTTATTTCTGCTAAAATTAATGGATATCCATTCACTCATATCTGGTTTGCGTACAAGAAAATTTAAAAGCATAGAATTATTCAAATAATGTTTACAAAATTTTGTAACAAGGACATTTTCAGAGATGCCAGTATCCAAAAGGTTTGGTAGGGTGGGGGGGGGGGGGGGGGGGGGGGGTAATTCCGGGGTATAAATAACCGGAAATATTTCATTTTTGTTGTGGAATTTAAGAGAGCGAACCCAGTAGTACTACAAATACACTTCTTTATCTCAGTGTAATATCCAGTTCAAAGGATATATGTCTAGTGACAGAACTTTTTGAAGCACCCTCGTATATATATAACGAAGGTTATTAACTTAGATAAAATATCACAAAGCTGCGTTATAAACGTTACCATAAGTGACCATTTAATGACATTTTGTACGAGACAAATTACCAGAAATAACATTGGGAAACAGAACACTGTCAAAATACGTTCTCTGAACAACTACATTAAGGAGGACTTTCAAAACTGTTTATTGAGTGCAGACTGGTGTTCAGTCATGACTAGTGACATTGCAGACTGGTGTCACATTGCAGACTGGTGTTCAGTTATGACTAGTGACATTGCAGACTGGTGTGACATTGCACACTGGTGTGACATTGCACACTGGTGTTCAGTCATGACTAGTGACATTGCAGACTGGTGTTCAGTCATGACTAGTGACAACGTTGCTGTCGCTTGGAACAATTTGAAAATATTGTTTATGTCTCTTGTAAATGACATTGCTCCTGTCAAAGAAGTTCGAATTAAACAACGCACTGAGCCATGGATCACCACAAGTATTAAAGAAAGAGACAAGGTTTTCCATGTTTTTAAAAATGATAAATCTAATGAAAATTTTAATATTTTTAAAGAACTAAGAAACATAACACAGGCTCTTATATATACAGCTAAAAAGAACTATTTTGCGGATAAACTTAAAGAAAATAAACACGATTCTAATCATTGTGGAAGTTTTTAAAAGAACTAGGTCTCCCCTCTAGGAAGAGAAGATTTTTCAAGTAATATTGGTCTTACAATAGATGGTGACATATGCTTTGACAAACTGAACGTAGCTGAACAATTTAATTCATTTTATACAACTTTTGCTAATAAACTTGTAGAAAAGCTGCCAAAGTGTATTAACAGATACGGGAATAAGTTTGTAACAGGTGTTTATGCTGATAAAGGTGTTATACCTTATAGTTACCCTTTTTCAATTGTGTCAGAAAACAACGTTTTAAAACATTTGAATAAATTCTGTTTAAATAAAGCTACTGGTTTAGAAGGCATTCCGTCATGGTTTGTAAGAGTCAGTGCTTCCATAATAGTCTGCCCACTTACTCATGTTGTCAATGTATCTATTATACGGGACGTTTATCTATTATACGGGGCGTAGTACCGGATGATTTAAAGCTAGCTCGGCTCTGTCTTACCCACTTGTGTTGTCAGACTTTATAAAAGGTTTCAAATGGATAAGTGCAATTTCGTGGGGATGGTTCTACTGAACCTGCAGAAAGCTTTTGACACCGTTGATCATGATATTCTTCTGATGAAAATGGAAGCGCTATGACCTAGTAGTGATGTCATTAGATGGTTCAGGTCATACCTATCTGACAGACAGCAGTTGGTGGATGTTTCTGGTACTTTTTCTTTCCATGCCAATATTACATGTGGTGTTCCTCAGGGGTCTATCCTGGGGCTACTTTTATTCTTACTGTATGTTAATGACATGTCTGCTGTGCTAGAACATAAGTTACTTCTTTATGGTGTTACATGTTACATGATTCCGGTATACTAGTTGCAGGTAGAAATAAGAGTCAAATCGAATCTTTACTGACCTTGGAACTTGAAACAGTCAGTAAGTGGTTAATTGGGAACAAGCTGTCTTTACATCTTGGTAAGACAGAATATATTTTATTTGGTTCTGAGCCCAGGTTGAGATCACAGTCCAATATGAATATATATTGTAACGGTAAGAATATAGAGTCTAATTCTTCAGTCAAATACCTTGGTGCAACTCTAGATCAGAGTTTATCTTGTGAAACAATGGCACGGTCTATCATACAGAAGGCTAATTCAAGGTTAAAATATTTCTATATAGAAAACATGAATTTCTCACACAACATACTAAGAAACTTCTGGTTATGTACCTTATAATGTGTCACTTTGACTATGCAAGTTCATTCTGGTTTTTAGGGTTGTCAAAGTTATTGAAAAATAGACTCCAATCTACCCAAAATAAATTGATAAGGTTCGTTTTAAACTTAGACCATAGAACACATGTTGGACCAACACATTTCAAATGTCTGAACTGGTTACCCGTTACAAAAAGAGTTGATCAAATTACTTTATGTCATGTTTTTAAAAGAACGTTAGTTATTGCCCCTGATTATATGGGTGAGCATTTTACTTTACCAAGTTCTATTCACGAACACTCTACAAGATTTCGGGATAAAGAAAAGTTCCCAAAGTTAAAGGTTTTGGTATAAAGTCATTTGCATATAAAGGGTGTACTTTATAGAATGAGTTACCTCTTCATATAAGAAACACAAATGGTCTTTGGGTAGCTGTCAAAAATCAATCGATGCCTAAATAGAGTGTATTTGTACAGTATGATTTCCATCTAAAGCTAGTCATTGAAATTATCTATGTTATAATTAATTTACTGTTCATTTAAACAATTGTCCATATCCATTTAATGCTAGTAATTTTTAATTATCTATGTGATATTATTAAAGTGTCAATATCAAAATATTTTATGTACTAAATAGTTAAAATTTGATATTTATGCCTCGCATGTGATAATGTTAAAATATGTGTTACATGCTGGATAGTTAATGTGATATTATGCCTCTCTGTGTCACGCCATCAGTATCAAGAACCACAATGGAAATAAGGGAAAATCATTTTCCATTTTGTTGTGTTATCCTTGGCTTTGATGTGCAAAGCATGGTTTATATCTCATTCGTGTATTTTATTTTATTTTATGCATCGTGTTGTTTTTTATAACCATGTATGTACATCTGTATATTTTCAGAAATAAATCTATCCATCTATCTTTTAGAATGTGGCAACCTTACAACATTAAAGTGTTTCTGGTAAAACTAGAGTCCGCCGTTGTAATAATACTTGAAGTTTCATAATCATGAATATCAGTGTGTTACCATTTATATTGCCTGTTAATGCCGCCTAGTTTGTACAGGATAAAGCCTGGCGGGATTTCTTTATTTATGCAGTCAGGTTTTATTCGGTTGTAATAGAGAACGGATTTATTGGGATGTAATAGAGTAAGGGTTTTATTTGGGATGTTAATAGCGTAATAGTGAGGTGAATATGCTATGAATATGAGATTTGATCAATATGCATAGCAAATGGGGGGAATCGATGAATAAAGTGTTGGTATATTAATATTTGTCTATCGGTAATTATAGCTATACATGATTTTTGTTTAATTAAGACAGAACATCTTTGACAATGAGTTATAGTACATGTTATCACAACTGAGAGTAATGGTAAAAAACGGTATTTTATTCCCGTTATATTTCAAACAACAATATTCAAATAATACTAAACAGGAGACTAAATTCTTTACAAATACTGATGGTATCTGCCAAACCATATTGAACTATACATAAATACTGAGCAATAAGGCATTGTCAAAATCTATACATTGCCTTGAAAAAGAGGAGCTGCAATACACAATATTTTACCAAAAGATGATATGATTTTTACCTATAGTTTGCAAATACTTTACTAGATTAGAATATTAGACATCGTATTCCTTAAATGCATTTGATGTAAAATTATCAAGGTTTATTTACTTTTGAAGATGCTTCGTTTGGCAATATATATATACAACAGTTCCTAAACGTGTAAGAATGTGTATTAAAGTACGTTTGTTTTAGTCGTTGCCCAATGTACAGTTACCGACTATACTGTATATACAACAGTTCTTAAACGTGTAAGAATGTGTATTAAAGTACGTTTGTTTTAGTCGTTGCCCAATGTACAGTTACCGACTATGCTGTCCTCTGTCACTGTGGGATGACCCGACAAGTTGTGGACCATATTAAGATGTTTACATACTTCATGAAAGAAAGTTCAACCAAGTCATTGAATAGCTTCTTTGTGGCTTTCCGGGCTATTGTGTTTTTGTATTTATATATGCACGAGCGTCTTTGTGTTTTACTTATATTGCCTAATAATGCTGCCTTGTTGGTTAGCGAATAGTCCATGTCGGGGATTTCTTTATTTACACTGTCCCGTTTTATTGGGATGAATAGGGTAAGTGGGAGGTATGGTGCACCCTAGAACCTAATTGAAACCACCACCTGTGTTTAGGTGTCTTATTTGGCCTTTTATTCATCTTTTAAGTTGTTCTTTGTTTCTGTGTGTGTGTTTGTGGTTGACTGTCGTCCTTGAATGCTACTTTTCCTGTTCGATTGTTATATCTACTTTTAGACTTATGTTAGTACAATTATATTATTCGTAAGTAATAACGCTAATGGCGAAACTAATGTGTTAGACGGTCTCTAAAATGTATTCCAGATTCCAAGAATATCGATGTTATTCACAAACAAGAGTCTCAAAATGACTTTATGCTAGCATACCGCAACTCACGCAGATTCATTTGGAGATTAGTTGAGATATAAATGAATCCTCAGATATTTCCACAAATACGGTCATTCCAGGAATTTATATGCCTCACATTTCTTTCGAAATTGTGTAAATTCCACCGTTAGATCTCTTTATAAAAATATGCGACGCCCGGTCTACTCAGTTTTCTCTGTATTTATTTAAAAACTTGATTGTCTAGGCAAATAAGATGAAAAAAAACGTACTATTGTCTTAAAGTTTCAAATATATGGTTTTAGATTTAGAAATCAGACACAAGCTGAGTCCATTAGAGACAACATCGACTTGCTTTACTTCGATGTCCTATGTCATTACGAAACCTCGTGGCAATCACGTCATGTTACATACGGTGTACAGACAAGTTTTACTAAATGTCACAGGTCAAGTATATTTGCAATTAACAGGAACTTTGACGTTTTTTCTTATGCAGCTAATATTAGAAGATCGGTCCTATAGGAGTCACAGCACCTAAATGCAATGTCTATTCTATACTATTCTATAACCAACAAGGCAGCATTAATAGGCAATATAAGTAAATCACAAAGATGCTCGTGTATGTATAAATACAGAAACAAATAGCCTAGAAAGCCACAAAAAATGACATGGCAGAAGCCAGAGTAACACGAGAACAAACCATTGACGACACGACAATACAAGATTGGAGACAAAATGCAAACGTTACCGCCCTTTTGGGCTTTAGGTAGACGGCATCATAGTGTCCACAGCCTGTCCGGTAATCGAACTGTAAATGGGTCCACCACCAAGCATGCAGTGCGTTGCAAAATGATAAGGTCATAACCTCTTTTGACAAACCTTTTAACAATTTTAGCAAAGATAGTATGAAAGTGATCATGACCAAGGACCTTACGAAGTTTGTAAATCACGTAACCATAGAAGTTAGGTTGTGAAGTCCTTGTCGCAAAAGATTTCTTAAATTTCTTTATATGATAAAAAAACACGGGTTACAATAATAACATTTTGCAATAGTTTTACGAATTTTATTGGTAACGGTAGCCCTGATGGAGTAGCTTTTTGTTTTATTTATACAAAGATTACGAATATTAAAATCCTCAGCTCGAGTAAAAAGCTCTAAAAAACGAATAAGTTGAGACACATAGACTCCACAAGAAGCTGCTCGTGGAATATCCCTATCTAAATGGGGATAATTAACAATATCAAAATTAAAATCATCTCTCTTGTCTTATAGATTGCTAATTAGTTCACCATTTCCAATGGAGCGGTGTAAATCGGGAAAAGAAGCGTTAGTATTAAAAATATTAGTTTGTTAAGTTTAAGTTCTTTAGGGTATATATAATTAACCATCGTAGAAAAGAAAGGGTTGGAGTACTAATTCGTATACTCCGGTGCAATCTACTGAAGATAATGTTGTTTCGACGCATATCACTCAGTGCAAGATGTTCAAGGCTGGAATAGACGGAAAGCAAAACAGACGTCCAACGAAGTACTGTATTCCCAAATTACACAAAATAACAACATAAATAAATACTGAAAAGGAAGAAACAAACACAAACAAGATATAAAAGTTACTGTAGCAGATTCGGTTTTATTGAGTCTATTCATAAGTGGTAGTATCAAGTGCAACACCTCTCACGCCTCCTAGCTCCAGCTTAAGCGATATTCTACTTTAGAGCCACAAAGATTGGGCTTGATGATCCCAAAGGACCGGTAATTATTTATTAACACTACTGTTTTTTTTCGTTGGGGCAACTTTGTACGTTCGCTATTGTATTTCCAATTCTAGTTGTTGCAACACTACATATATTTCCAAACGTTTAACATCTTGTCTTACTGCCGTTAAAGACCACGTTAAACATACTGCGCTAACGCTTATGAAAACTCTCGGATTTATTTATTTTGGTCTATTAAAAATGCAGGCGACGTTCTTGATAAAATTTGCAATAAAAGGAAAGCTTCAGTTATAAGTACTTATGATTTTTCTACATTACATTTAAGAAATAAAGTTTATAAAGTCCCATATCAAAACCTGGTTGGCGAGACTTGAAGACCATTGATAACAAGGGTCGTAGGCCCGCGGTTTTGATGTATTTCAAGACCCAACCAACAGGTTTTGATCTCGTACAATAAATACCCGCTGGAAATATGTTATTTGTTATCTGACATGGAATTTTATGTATTTTATACGCACATTTTCGAAGGGATTGCATATAATACAAACACATTCTAACAACTTACATTGTACGTCTATCTATCAGCACAAACGAAGAAAATATACAGCTTGATCGTGACTCGAACAATTTCAATTTGTGTTTGAAAGTTGCCTTAAAATAACGTAATCGTTGTTTTGGATGTTTTTCCGACGTTGAAAATAGGTAGGTAGGTAGGCGTCATCATAATAATAATAATAATAATAATAATAAATGCTTTATTTAATGATGGTAACTCAATCAATTTACAAATTGTTCTCCCTTGAGGCCATCAAATGAAGAAACATGTAACACACACACATGGTTATATACATACAATATTATACAATTCTGAAGAGTTTACTGTTGTAAAATCAAAAGTCCCTATATATAAATCTTTTAAAGTTATTTTAAAGTACTTAACCAAATGCAAGCAAATTAAAATTAACTAGTATTACCTAAAAGATAGGAATAATATTTCTTTTTAAATTCTTTGATATGTTTGGCTTGTCGCATTGGAGGTGCGATCGAGTTCCATATGACAGCACCAGAATAACAAATACTTTGTTTGTATATACTTAGCCTATGTTTCGGGACGATTAGATCACCATGTGAACAAGTCCTTAATTTATAAGAGGAATGAACCTTTTGAAACAAAGATGTAAGATAGTCTGGAGCAAGATTATTGACGCATTTGTAAACCTGCACTGCTTTATGAAATTGTATTCGATCATGGACATTTAACCATTTAAGCTCTTTAAATAAGGGTTTTGAAGATGCATCATATGGCTTATTAAGGATGATCCGAGCAGCTCTCTTTTGGATTTTTTGGATTCTATTAATATTGTTGCTAGAGCAATTTCCCCAAATAGTGTCACCATAATCCAAAATTGGTTGTATATATGCATAGTAATACATAATTCTTGTTTCATGTGTGAGAAATTTCTTGATTTTGCACAAAAGATTAGTTTTGTTTGTTAAAGAAGTACAAAGATTATCAACATGGACGTCCCATGACAGGTTTTTATCAATATATACCCCTAATAATTTTTGACTCTGTACATTTTCTATTGCTGTACTGTTAACATATAATTGTTTTACTTCATTATTAAGTTTAGACAACTTTTGAGATGTACCTATAATCATATATTTTGTTTTCATTTCATTTATTAACATTTTATTTTGCTTAGCCCATTGCTCTGTTTGTTTGAGACTAAGCTGGCTATTTTCTTGTATAATTTCAAGATTAGGACCAGACGTAGACAATGTTACATCATCAGCAAATATGTCTGTGTTTGCATTTTGCATAGGGTCCACAGCCTGTCTGGTCACCGGACAATTAAAGTAGAAAGCATAGTGGCGAACTGTAAAAGGGTCCACCACCAAGCATGCAGTACGTTGCAAAATGATAGGGTCAAAACCTCTTTGGATAAACTTTTTAACAAGTTTAACAAAGATAGTATGAACGTGATCATGAACAAGAATCTTACGAAGTTTATAAATCACATCACCATAGAAGTCAGGTTGTGATAGTCCTTGTCGCAGAAGAGTTCTTAAATTACTTTTATATTTGGAAAGAAGATTAGGGTTACGATAATACAATTTTACGAAGTTTATGGTAACGGTAACCCTGATTGAGTAGCTTTTTATTTATACAAAGATTATGAATATTAAAATCATCAACTCGAGTACAAGCTCTTGAAAAACGAATAAGTTGAGACACATACACCCCATAAGAAGCAAAGTCATGCACCATCACAAATTCTTCAAACGATTCTTCCATACGTACAAGGATTGTCTTTGTTGAATATCGTCTTCACTGGCGTGTCCTGCGTGATGGGGCCGCTATGTTTAAGATCTCACTACACACTTAGCTCCCTTGTATGTGACTGTAGGATGATTCTTACACCATAAAAAGTAGAGGTGTGTTCTTCGGTTTGAGATATTTTTAATAATTGGCCATGGATATTTTCTTTTCCTGTTGCAGGTGAGAAAACAATAGTGTGAGATTGGATGAACAGCGATTAGACGACACTGACAGCAAAATGTGACACATTTGTGGGTGCTCAAAATGCGTATGAATTTAGGTGCAAACTGATAAGTGAAAGCCGAAAAGAGTACCTTGCCTGACACCACTCCTATTTAAAAAAAAACAAACTGGGCTATGTACCAGATTTTATGGATTTTTATGAGCAGCAATAACTGTACCAAAAAAATACTTTTAGACTTTAAAGGTTTGATTTAGAATGGGAAATTGGACTTTATTCCCTATGGCCAACACAGTAAAATCGAAGTGTGTAGTGAGACCTTAACAGAAACAATCAGCCAGACGCTTTCAGTACAGCTTTCATTGACACAGATCAATATTTCTGAGTTTGATGTTTTCAACTGTGTAAAAAAGTTGAATTGAACATTTTATGATGAATTGCAATGAACTTTAGTTGGATTTGGCCATAAATTAGTGATTTTGCATATTAAAATGGACCATACTTTGATCAACATGGATTATTTTGTGTATGCTGTTTGTAGTGAACTCCCAAACCACTTCCGTAATGTCGATATGGATTCCAGGCGATGAAACATCCTGATGAAACGCAATATAAATGTTGTCAGTGCATATTTCAGTGCATACACATGTACATGCAGTATCAACTATTCCGCGAAAGATGGATATTCGATTGTATTTGCCAAAAAAAGTTTGTGCTTGCGAGTCGATAAATTGTTTCTGGAAGTTTAGTTCTCGTCTCTGTTGGGTTCAAATGGATACAATATACCGACACTATGCCAGGGTCATGTTCACGGAAAGCAGCTTCATATGACATCTAACAGGTATGTGTTTGTATAGCAAATTATTTATTTCAGCTATTGACAATATTAGAAAAATACCCCACCCACTTATGCAGTGCAACAAATTTCAAAACCGCTGTTCGGTGTGTCTTATTTGTCGAGAATGTTCATCAAATATGTTTATTAACTTAGTCGCTCTTCCTTGTTTGCTTTGAAGTTGCGTGACAACCTTTTTCGAACCGCTGTGTCTTTGGGGAAGATTTGTCGTTTGCAGTTGCACATTTGTCGAGACACAAAATTGCATGTTTCATGCTTGGTGTTAGCTGAATGAGGCGTTCCAGCTTTTAGCGTATTCATCTCATTTCTTGTATTCCATTTGTACGCAGGCAATTTGTTCTCTCGTGATATTTGTTCATGCGCATTTCATACAAATTTCGCGTCATGTCAAATAAAAAACATCTAATATATTGTGTGTCTGTTTATATATAGGAAAAAAAATCCAGACAAAACTTTAATGTACTGTTACCTTCTTCATCGTCTCTTTTTACGTAAATTAAAAAATGGCGTTAAAAGTGTTTTCGGTTCTGAATTCTGATTATAAATGTTATTTTGCACTAAGAAATAAAGCTGTGCTAATATATGTTTGAATAAAAAAAATGTACGCGAATTACATCATTGAAATTCAAGTGAATTTCGCGTCATAATAAAACATTAAATTCTGGTTCTATCATTATTCACGGTAAAGATTGCCTGTGTCGCCTAGACTTTTGTTTTCCGCAGATCTGTACTGAATTTATTTTTGGCATGTTACGTGTTGTGCTGCATTATGTATAGTAATATGCTGCTATCTTTTTCGCTCTGATCCGAATGGTTTGCATTCAATTTTCACTGCTTTGAGTAGGTGTACAGTGTCGTCTGGAGAAACACTGCAGTCGGTCGCAAGCAGTTGATCACTGATTTTCTGACTGTGACTGACTGTGACTGACTGACTGACTGACTGACTGACTGACTGTGACTGACTGACTGTGACTGACTCTGACTGACTGACTGACTGACTGACTGACTGTTATTTAAGATGAATTCAACAACTACGTATGAAGTGCATGCAATGCGGTTCAATGCGATTAATTAACAGTTTCGATATAACATGGAATTGACAGACATTTGTATGAAATATACCGATTGTTATAATTTCATAGAATTTTAAGATAAGCGCTGTTCATGTACATTTGGTAGCGTTATCTGTATTGTGATAATTTCTTGAAAACTAATCTGCATGCCGGTGGTTTTCGGTTGTTTTTCTGCTTTTAGCAAGTTGTGGTGTCATTTAGTGTTTCCTAGTTAACTCCCCTGCTGGTTTTATGTATTTGTTCCCCTTTCAAATCACTGTTGGGTATATTTTCTGATTTTTTCCCTACATTTTGTTTTATAAAATGGCTAGGTTTTCAAATAGTAATATTTAGTAACATTATTATCAATATTGTAATCATGTGCTAAGTAAAAGCCATTTCATCTTTTTATACAGGAAGCTGGTAGAAGATGCCAATTTGAGAGTAGAAGGGAGGGCTTGTTTTATTGGAGCCATGCCTGTGATGACATCAACTTGAATGGCCTTTAATGACATTGTAGGACAGGTAATATAATAAACTATTTTTGACTAGAAAATAAGTCTAACCACTACTTCTGTTTCAGAAAGCATCATTTTAAAAAAAAAATAAAAAAAATCATATATGGGCATAGGTGAATAATTAATAAATTAAGAAACACTGCCTGAAAGACAAACATCACACTTTTTTATATTATATACATATCCAACACAAATCCTACAGAATTTAAGAACACAATCTCTTAGAATACAAAAGTTACTGAATAATTTCTACTCTTGATTCGGATTAAAATTCCTGATTTTTTCGCTCCATGAATATGGCACGAAGCAAATTGATGCATGTTGCATTTTGAGCCGTTAACTCATGTAATCTATGACAAAAGTATCTATAAACTATTATTTTTGTTATGTAGTCACCTATAGTTGTTGCGGGTATGATTTTCAAGACATGCACACACATGAGCCCCCCTTGAAGATCTCACTACACACTTAGCTCCCTTGTATGTGACTGTAGGATGATTCTTACACCATAAAAAGTAGAGGTGTGTTCTTCGGTTTGAGATATTTTTAATAATTGGCCATGGATATTTTCTTTTCCTGTTGCAGGTGAGAAAACAATAGTGTGAGATTGGATGAACAGCGATTAGACGACACTGACAGCAAAATGTGACACATTTGTGGGTGCTCAAAATGCGTATGAATTTAGGTGCAAACTGTTTAGTGAAAGCCGAAAAGAGTACCTTGCCTGACACCACTCCTATTTAAAAAAAACCAAACTGGGCTATGTACCAGATTTTATGGATTTTTATGAGCAGCAATAACTGTATTTTACCAAAAAAATACTTTTAGACTTTAAAGGTTTGATTTAGAATGGGAAATTGGACTTTATTCCCTATGGCCAACACAGTAAAATCGAAGTGTGTAGTGAGACCTTAACCGGCTACTTTTCCCCCCATAATTCCAAGCGCCAAACACGAGAGATTATACTAGTATCGATCGAGGGCGAGAATGGAAAATCGTTTAAAATGACGTTCTAGCGGTTGAAGGACGTGACGTCAGAGGTTTATATATATTTTTTTTAAAAACTGCCCAACATGCTCAATAGCCAATCAGCATTGATTATTTTCATGATGCTAGATACAACTTTACCACACCACCTCAGCAAAAACAATCGTATTGCTATGATTTAAAAAACGTTTGGTATGGAAAATAATATATTTTTGGCCAGTAACAATATTAAAGCGTTTTTTACTAACGGCAGTTTAGACAATTACTCTACGTGGAATTGCCATGAAGTTTGTGAATCACTTATTTTTTTATTACATAACATTTTCGTCAGGTATGGAACTACCGTTTACAGACAAATTGTTGTTATCCCAATGGGTACGAACTGTGCACCCTTTGTCGCAGATTTGTTTTTATATTGCTATGAAATATATTCATGTTGAGTCGTCCACCAGATACCCAGGCAGATGTTATTGATGCCTTGAAAATAATATTTTTAATATGTGTTTTATACGTATGCCAGATTACAAGATTTTCGGAGATTTTAAACTATTTAGGGATAGAATCAACTACATGATGATCTCAAAAAAATACTAGGCATTTTAATGAAATCAATACCCTTATTACGATATAGTATTTTTGTTTAGAATATGCCTGACGTGATCAGATTCCTTGTCAATATGTGGTACGAGAACATGTTGTGTGTAGCTTTGAATTATGAAAGCAGTGTTATACACGGGATCTGTACGAATGAACGTTTTGTCTGCTTCCTCATCGATCAATTTAAGTGAAGAATTGCACAATGAGGTAAAAGTAAGTATAATGTTTTTATATTTGTCGTGTTCGGCGATTTCCAAAGTCTCCCTTTAGTACTCATTTTATACATCACAGTGGCGTTGCCTGTATAGTGAGACGGCAATAAAACGTTTTCCCGTGCTTGCATTCTGAACTGTTATTCATTACGATATTTAGAGATCGATGAGCAAGATATTTATATAAAGACATCTGTTTTCACTACTCCAGCCTTTAAAGGCTGTATTATTTAATCACCCTTAGGATATGTTGTATACTTTTTAATTTAGTAATTTATCTGTTAATTGTGATACGCCGGCTTCATAACCTCTTCTCCTCATTGTTTCTCGGGTAGGGCGCAACTAGTGTATTGAATGGTACCACATTGAAGTTTCCACGTTCACCGTTACATGCATACCATGTTTGGGATGGTTAAACTTTTCCTATCGTCGACCTTTTACATCTTGATTTCTGCTCAACCATGGACGGGAAGGCGTGAACGGTAGCATGCATGTATCATAAACAGTCTCAATCAAACCGAGACTGCACTGTTTTTATATATATATTTATCACATAACTTACGGTATGGGAGTGGAATAACACCATTCTATAATTTCGATATACCACTAGTCGTATCAGTATGCAAATAAGCTTAGTATGCACTGTCAAACAAATTCGATAATGACTATGATACAATTCCCGCGGTTTATGTCGGTTTCGCGTGTTAAAGCGACAAGCAAAATGCAATAAAAGTCCAGTGTGTTATGTGATAAATAGAATCTAACATTCGTTCTCATTCATTATTGAATTTATTAACTCGTTAGCAAAATTGATATAATGCTCGGCAAGAGCCTCGCATTATATCATTTTGCCAACTCGTTTAATAAATTCAATAATGAAGGAGTATTCATGTAAGATCCTCTGTATATTGCGTTCGGCAACATCCCAATTTCCAATTTCGTACCATTTTAATGTTAAACAGTAATATAAGGTTTCAAAAATATCTTTGAATCGTTCTCCAGACAAAAAGACACAGGATACAGATACATATAGCATAAAAAACAAACCAAGAGGCTGGCAACATTTCGTGGTCCGAGTATTAACTTTCATACCCCATCCAACCCCTTCTCCAAGAAGCGAAAACGGGGTTGGCTGGGGTATGTTTAAAACCTTAATTTCGGCTTTAAAAGTTTGCATATTGTAAAACTAAAACCTTTAATAGGTAATTTTGAACAGATTATAGCATTTGTTCATCAAGAAATGTTTTTAAACATGTTTTATTGTCGAAGTAGATGTTATTCAATCCTACTAATATAAGCTTTCCCATCGTTTAATGGAATTAAGGCGAGACGACGTAATGAATATATATATGAATCGATCGACATTGAACATAATTTAAATGCTCTTTAAAATAAAATAAATGCTGTATATAAACTGAGATAAACACGGGCCTTAAGTCTTAAATACAAGAACTTGGAACTGAGAACTATTGCACCGTAACGGTTAAGATTTATGGACAGCTCGACAGGTCTTTCTTTGGCCGTATTCGGTAAAGCAGTTATCGACGTTGGCCTGTCACTGCACTGGACGGGCAGCTGGTGTAGGTAATGTGTACGCGCAATATAAATGTTACCGCAAAACAGATGGTTCAGTGTTTTATTAAGCAATAGAGGTGGCGTTACAGACAGTATGTGCATGGTGTGGTACCGAGTGCGAATATGCAGAAATTTTAGATACAGAAAGAGTATTGAATTATGGTAAATAAAACAATGTGTATTATCATGTTTTACATATAGTATGTTGAGTTTATCAGTGAAACAATCTTTAGAGCATACATCGATATACATGTATACGTATATTATAATTGAAAATCAATGTTGAATTTTGAATTTTACTGAGAAATACCTCGGCCGTGAGACAGTACCCACACTATATATCATAGCAGTTTATATTTATACTACGATTATTTACTTAGTCTTTTGTGACACGTTTTAAAGAGAAAACTAATACTCATATTTAGCTTCTTAAAAACTGTATTTCGCATACAAAGTACAAAGTATTCTTTACGGTGACTGCAAGAAAAAATTCAACTAAGAAATTGCCTATACATGACTCGAACGAACTAACGATATTGATAGCAATTAATCAAACTCGTAACTTGAAAGTCCAACATTTTTAACTATGTACATGATGTATAGTCTCTTTTATAAGTTTGAAATAAGTTGTGCCACACTCATTGCGCACTAACCGGAACCTTACTAAGTACGAACAAGCACGGTTTTACGCATTAGCGTAAAAAAGCTGCCGATAAGTAAATAAACATGACTGTGGGCCTGTGAACTGATAAGAATGCAAACAATTGTTTGTATATTTAATGAAAATCTGAGAGTTATCAAGCTGAAATAGGGGTTGCTGTTTTTATCAAAAGCAATAACTACGCAATGGATGCGTCAATAGTGTTCACTGTGAACTTTGGCAAAGGTCTTATTGATATTATCCTTAATGATAGCTAACAAAAATAACAGCTTGACAGCCTTCTTCAGAATTTAAGTTTCTGATTTAATCATTCAAATGCAAATTGGTAAAAAATCAAAAATCATTTTTCGCATGTTTTTGGCATTATAAATTAAACCGATCTAACGCTAAACTTTGTCGTTACATATTCATGGATTCAATAAATTTCATGGATGCCTCATCCATGAAAATACTTTTAAAGAGTTTTAAAGAGTTACTTGCGATTTCATTCAGTTGCATTTACTATTTCATTTTGCTCCGTAAACATCCCGGACACATAATGATCCCGGAAACATTCCCGCATTCTGCACTGAGTAGACTGATCTACGAAAACGTCAAACCCAAAGACGAAACAGTAACCGCTGAACGTTCCAAAATATGTGTTTATACCATACAAGTTTTTTAGACGAGTTCTGTAGAAATTCAAGTTCTAAGGCATGCGTATCGCCACTTTCATGAGTCACAGCCTTTTAACCATAGACAGATACAAAACCCATAAGGATCAGCTAACTTCGGCAGCTGAATGAATATTCAACGCAAATACGAATCGGTCGTAAAGATAAACACTTTGAAATTAATGACTGAATTATATACACATAATTGCTGACGGAGATGTCTGTATTGTCACAGACCCGTTTTATAGGAAAAACTTTATGAACGAGTAAGTTGAGAAGTACCCTGGAGCCTGGTTTAACCTCACAGCGGCCTTTGTGCCACTGACCGTCCCAAAACGGTACCCGGGCTTTATTTCGTACTATTGATTTCATTAATATTGAGTTCTGCTCAACCCGAAGCTAGAGGGCGTGAGCGGTAGCTAGCATATTTCACTACCGCTCATGAACAGTCTCAATCAAACCGAGACTGCAATATTTCGTATGTGTCGTTTTTGGCCGTTTCCAAAGGTCCATTATCATACTCCTTTTTATGCACTGACCGTCCCAAAACGGTTCCCATTTTATGTTTGTGGTATCGCATACTACACATATTTTGCAGCTGAATACTTCAAATCCTATGGCGAGGCAGTGTACGCATCGACGTATTTTGAATGTTTCAGTGCACGCATATTTAGTGCAACTCTAACTCTATTTCATACCCAAAGGAGAATCCCACACTGCTATCACTAACCAAATCAATGCATTGATTCGTCCAACTATGAGACTTGAATGTGAGCATCATTCATTGAAGTCACTTAACTCAAAAACCAGACATGTTTTGTTCAGTATTTGAAAACGCAATAAAATGCGTCTGTGAAACTATCAAAGAGCTTTTAGAGATTGTGTAATTAAATATACGAGTAAGAACGAACACCCGTATTTTAGATTACTGCACTAGCTATATTAAATGCATTCGTATGAATGGAAGGAAGTAGTTTAAGTCATATACACATCACTGATAAATGATTGATGTCACCAGGTTAAGGTATGAAACATCTTCTCCTCAAAATAAGTTAAGGACCATCCCTTCTTTATTTCAATAAGATTAAAATTTACATCATCGCACAAGTTTAAATAAACAATGCATTCCAGAAATGGAAGCTGTTTCGTGTTTGGTTTTGTATTCTTTAGGAACATGTTACACTAAATATAACATATAACAAAATATCATTTTTAGTTGTAAATGTGTATTCGTTATTTTCCCTTATGTATAATTATATTATTGGTGCAATATAATAAACAGTTAGTAATATGTAAAAACGATTTGTTCTGAACTATTCTCATAATAACATTAATCATTACACATACAAGTTATGTAGAAATAACTAACAGGGCGCCGTGAGTTTTAAGAAAATCAACCGTGTGTCCGTTTAACCTTCACATTGTAATCAATATCCCACGATGCATTGAATGAACGTGCTACAGTTCGTCTCTTAATGAAAGTAACATTAAATACAAACCTCCGAGATATATGCATAAATCCTCGCTAATCGCTAAAAACTGTAGAGAACAAAATATAAAGAAAGTAACGAACCATAACATACACAATACATTTGTCTAGGGAAATTGTTGAAATCGACGCAGTTAAAAAAACAGTTAATACGTTAATACGTTTACATATTTGACGGGTCTACCTTACACACTTAATGGCTTAATGGTTTATTAATGGCCCTTAATGGTTTATTATCTTGTTGCTCTGGCTTCTGCCATGTCATTGAGTACCTTCATTGTAGCTTTCTAGGCTATTGTTTTTTGTATTATACTTACACGAGCATATTTATTACCTATCGATGCTGCCTTGTTGGTTAGAGATTATATAATGGCGGGGGTTTCTTTATTTACACTGTCCTGTTTTAAAGGGATGACAGTAGGGTAAGTGTGAGGTTTGGTGCACCCCAGAACCGGTTTAAACCCCCAGTGGCATACTTTGCCACTGACCGTTCCAAGGTGGTAGCCCTATTGTCAACCCTTTTGTGTGTGTGATGTCGTTTGCTTTTATTATTACTTTTGCCTTCTTGTTTGTCTGTTTGCATGTTTGTTTCTGTGTTTTGTGGTTGACTGTCCTCCTTGAATGCTACTTTCCCTGTCCGATCATTTTATATTTCTTCTTACGCAGCATCTGTGTATATGAGAATACCGACTGAATGCAATGCCTTTTTTCATTCCTTAGGACTAATACCCGAGGATTAATTTTAGTTGTGGTTGTTATGCGTGTGAAAGCATTGCCAAATTACATGAATAGAGTACATGACATCGAACTTGTGTTAACTTGATTTTCTATTTCTGCTCTGGCTTCCCTCGAGTCATTTATTACTAGATTTGTGACTTTCTATGCGTGTATATATAATAAAAAAAAGACATAGAAAACCACAAAAAGAACAAACCGTTAGGGGTACGACTAAACTATAGTTAAGACAAACATCAAACGCTGCGGCACTAAGACAAATGTTGCACACCAACTTATCAACAATGGTAGTAGCACATACAACGGATGCGTAGTTGTAACCTGGTATTCGTGGCCAATGACCCGCATTGTGGATGTACGGGCAATCACGCTGAAAGGCTTTGGAGAACAGATTACATCCGATTCAAACGTCTTTAATCTGTCAAGCTTACTTTGTCCCAAATCAGTTGATCTGTATTGTGTGCAACTCGTTTGAAATGCTAATATGTTATGTGTTAGACAGCTAAAGGAACATGATGAATGAGAATTTAAATTAAAAAAGATTTTTATGCAGACGGTGTAAAGACGATATCGGCGCCTTACATGGTTTTTGGTCTGCATAATTGTATGTTATCACATTATCACGACATCCAAGGAAAAGCTTGCAACTGATTGCGTTATGGAACTAAGGCAGACGTGTCAATGAGTGTTTGTATTTATATTTTAAGTGATTTATAGACAAGCATAACATACTGATTTCAACATATTGTGAACGACTTCGATTGTTTGCTATAATGGCGTCTGCCAAACATTATGCCAAAATATTTATCCTGAGAGTGCGCTAAACTGTGTTTCTTTCCAGAAAGTCAACACTGAACTATAACGGTAATGAACCAGCACTATTCAATGTCCATCTTCAAAGAATGAACCATAACATACAAGCAGATATAAAAGTCGAACAGGAAATGTAACATTCAAGAAAACAGTCAAACCAAAAACACGCACGTAAACAAACAATCACTTCAAATATGAATATAAGATGTCCACAATCAAAATTAATTTTGTATTTGGTAACACATACCTCTTTAGTTTATTGTTTACTGTATTTTTCTCATTCACAACTGGATCAGGATTAAAGTAGCATTTATACTCATCATATCGTACTTACAGATGTCACGTGTCACGTGTCACGATGTGACACTTTTGTTTTGTTTACCAAACATCACATTTGTAAAGAAATATTTAAATTTAACAAGAAAATTAGTTTTCATAAACTACCAACATAATTTTCATAAACTACCAACAGACCATATTGTAATTAACTTGGAATAATATATTTTTAATCGTTGAATGCCTGTGTTCTGTGAGTGCCACATTTCCTGATCGATTGTTTATCTTCATGTGAATGACTGTGTTCTGTAAGTGCCACTTTTCCTATTCGATTGTTTATCTTCCTGTGAATGACTGTGTTCTGTGAGTGCCACATTTCCTGTTCGATTGTTTATCTTCCTGTGAATGACTGTGTTCTGTCAGCGCTACATTTCCTGTTCGATTGTTTATCTTCATGTGAATGACTGTGTTCTGTCAGTGCCACATTTCCTGTTCGATTGTTTATCTTCCTGTGAATGACTGTTCTGTCAGCGCTACATTTCCTGTTCGATTGTTTATCTTCATGTGAATGACTGTGTTCTGTGAGTGCCACTTTTCCTGTTTGATTGGGTATCTTCATGTGAATGACTGTGTTCTGTGAGTGTCACATTTCCAGTTCGATTGTTTATCTTCATGTGAATGACTGTATTCTGTGAGTGCCACATTTCCTGTTCGATTGTTTATTTTCATGTGAATGAATGTGTTCTCTGAGTGCCACATTTCCTGCACGATTATTTGTCTTCATGTGAATGACTGTGTTCTATCAGTGCCATATTATCTGCTCGATTGTTTATCTTCATGTGAATGACTGTGTTCTGTTAGTGCCACATTTCCTGTTCGATTGTTTATCTTCATGTGAATGACTGTGTTCTGTGAGTGCCACATTTCCTCTTCGAATGTTAAACGTACTCTTAAGAATATATATCGGTAGTGGTAGTATACATACAGATACTAACCTTCTAAACCTAACCACAGTGGTAGAATATTTACAAAATAAATAGATCTCTATGTAGAAATAATTGCAATGGCACTTTTTTTTATAATACATACTACAGAGGGAGATCCTTAGAAATTCACAAGCACAACCAAGATAATTAAGCTGCAGACTCGGTTTAAATGAGGCCATGAGACTGTTCATTAGAGCATATGTAAGCAGCAAAATCTCTCTCTAGCAGCTAACGCGGTGTTCTCATTCAAAGTCATCTATATTGGGCTCAAATATTCCAAACCACCAGTAAAATATTAGACCAGTGACTCGTACCACGAACATATGTTTTTAAAAGCCTCCACATCTCAACGAACACGTGTGCACATATGGAGATACTCTGGAAGCAATAAAAACAACACAGCGAAAACATTAGCACACATGGTGTTATTGGGTTAGTTCATGAGATGTAATGTAAGAAAAAACACCTCTTGCGCTCGTTGTATTGGGATGACAAGGGGGTAAGGGTAACGATTGGTGAACCCTAGAACTTGGTTGTTTAAACCTCTTGTTTGCCACTGACCGTTCCAAGACGCTACCATATTGTAAACCCGTTTATGTTTGTGGTGACATACATTGCCTTTTATTCATATGTGTGTTTGTTGTTTGTTGATGTGCGTGGATGTGATTGACTCTGGTCCTTAAATGCTACACTTCGTGCGCGACATGTATATTCTGTTGAGTGTTTTCTCTACGCTTAAAGCAAAAATGACTGCAATGGCATGCTAATACATAACTATCAATTCAGACATAGCATTGTTATATTACAATTAAGAGGCGCAAATTCCAGCGGAAATAACCGCATATCAATCACCACATGACATTATCAGAGATAACGCTGGTATTCCAATAGCAGAGATTAATTGTTGTGTAATCGTAATGCAATCAAACCAGAATTAATTCTAACGTATAAAAGTGCCTTAGCTTGTCACTATTGGCAAATATGCCAGTCATTACAACATGAATGCTTGATGATTCTCTGTAATGCTTCTCGCTGTTGTGACAAAAGGCATGTTTTTCTCATATTATTACTTACTGTTATGCAGAATATCGCTTAAGCTGGTGCTAATAGGCGTCGGAGGTATTGCACTAACATTGTCTCTCATGACTAAGTTAAGACCGAGTCGGATACTTGTATCTCTTGTTTGTATTTGTTTCTTCCAAGTCTAAAATGTTGTTTGCGTTTGTTGCTTACAGGGGATTTCATTTTCAGTATTTATTTACACTTAGGCGCTAATATTATTTGTTATTACTAAATATGTTGTTATTTTTTTCTTCTTTTTTTCACAAATGATGGAAGTATTAATAATCGCAGATTCCTTATTAGCCAGATCATAATATAATGAAAGTTGCCAGGTCAAGGTCATCGACACAATGTCGGATATTTAACAATTTGTCATCGCTCGATAACATGATGTGGGCTAAACGGGTGTTATGTTAAATGCAAATCAGGTATTATTATCTAACTACTTTTAGCAGTTTCGTTTTCAACCTAGTGTGGTCTGTTTTTAAGAACTCAGTTCGGTTTTAGAACTTGCTCTTATATCGGTGTAACCGTTACTAGCAAATTGCTTCGTAGAGTAGAGTTTTTAACTGACACATTTGCTGAATTGACTGAAAAGTAATTCAATCTGATTATACCATGAAGCATTAGTAGATGAAGTCTAATTCCCACTTCAATATGTAGTTGTATGTACCACGCCTTTCATGCCAATCTTGTATGCATTTGAATAACGACGCACCATTCAAACTAATACATTAGAATGTATCCCGGACTATAAATGGTCGATATCCTCGCTCTATACTGGTTTTTATCTGCAGCATACAGCCGGTTATCGTCTTTTTATTACACCCGCACACAAATCGTGTCAACGCATTATATAATAACCCCCCCCAATCTATAAATCATGACTTAATCCTAAGAGAATATGGTACGAAATCATATCTGCACTGTGTGACAGGTCATCATCTTGAAGTACGGCTAAATAATGAGGGATATTAAAGTGAAATGGCAATTACTTGGCTTGCCATTTTAATGGTAATTACCCGTTATTGGTTGAGTACAGCAGATAGCGCCCTACTTGTTTATATTATGAACAATATGCCGCTAACTAACTATGTGATGTCTCTATATCTGATATTATATATACTCAGTTGCTAACTATGTGATGTCTCTATGTCTGATATTATATATACTCATTTGCTAAACATGTGATGTCTATATATACTCAGTTGCTAACTATGTGATGTCTCTATATCTGATATTATATATACTCAGTTGCAAAAGAAACTGGACACTTTGAACATTTTACTTTACACCCTATCCTCTTTATCAAGCGACAGTCCCTTAATGATTCGACCTATTGAAAAACAAATAAAAACATGATATTGGCGATTGAATGATAACAATTTTGGTACCAAACATGTCATATTCATTTTGAAATGTGTCAATTTAATTCTGAAACGACTTTATACAATTAAATCTAAACAAAACTCAGTGTCCGCTTTCTTTTGCAACTGAGTACTCTTATATAAATAGACGTTTTCATATATTTTCCAAAGCTGATTTGACAATAGCGTATTTCTCAAACTTTATCAGGTGTCATAATTTATTATTTTTCCTGGAATGGATGTGAATGAACGTGTTAATATGTTTCAAACAATGAATCAAACAATGTCATGACTATGCATGTCTCAAAACAATAGAAAAATAAATGTAGAATACAAAGAGTTGTAGTTCAGGAACCATACGCGTCTGGACATGGAATAATGGCAGTAAATAGGGCATGTCCACCGCTATATGCAAGCCATCATCGGGATGGTTAAAATTATGTACTATTGATTTTATGAATATTGGGTCTGCTCAACCCGGGGTAAGGGAGCGTAAACGGTAGCAAACATAGTTCACTACCGTTCATGAATAGTTTCAATCAAACCGAGACTGCATTATTTTTATATTTATCGTGAGGTCTCCCTTTAATACTAATTTTATATATCACAGTGCCGTTGCCTGTTTAAGATATTTCGTATTTATCGTGTTCGGCCGTTTCCAAAGGTCACTATCATACTCTTGTATTAGGATAGATATTATTAACCATAGTAGAGAAGAAAAGATTGTCAATGTTACATATATGTCATCCAGATACTGAGAGATGTAATTAAAGGCTTCAGTTATATATTTATGTGTATCTGAAAGACTTCAGATGAAATTTCTTTCATAGCAATACACTTTTACAGCAATACAATAATACATCTGCGATAAGATCCCTACCCATAGTGATATCAATACTTTGTAAACAATAGTTAAGCTAGTTTTCCACACCTGAGGAAATTAGTATCTAATTGGAAAACGAGTGCTTCATACACTTCTTGGCAAGACAATATAGTGTAAGTGTCTAAAATGCCGTTAGTGAACGCTTTACTATTGTCACACGCCAAACAAATAGTTTTTTTCTCTAGCAAAAGTTATTTGAATAAGAGCAATACGTTTGTTTTTGATAAAGTGATGAGTATTTATAGTGAAACTTGGCGTTTATTGCAAATTTTATCAAGAAAGTCTCCTGAATATTTAATTGACCATAATAAATTAATTCCAGTGTTTGCATAAGCTTCAGCACAATATTGTTTATCGTGATCATTACGGCAGTAAGACAAGAAATTAAAAGTACGGAGATGTAAAACTGGTGTTGCGAACTGTTCTTCCCAATTTCTGTAAAATACAATAATTGCATTATTCCGAATATCCGCCTTTTAGTCCTGTCCCAGTACACTCCATGTTAATTTGTGTAAATGACATCAATAGAAACAAGAATTAATGGTTTTAACTATAATGGCTGAGATTTCAACTGAGCAATCTCACCTCATCGATTTCTAGAGCAGTATTTTAACTACTAAGCTGCCACAATTAGGAGAAGAAACAATGTCTATTGGGAATACGCTGTATTCCATATAGACGTACATGCTATCCGTGTTATTATGCTGGGTTGATTAAACTAATGGTTGTTATATTTATATTACTTAAATTGTGTTTGTATTATGTATGCGGCTTAAAATGAAAACACGGATGTGAAGACACATTTAACATATTGTATGATCATATATATAAATCAGTAATATATATATGGAGGCAATTTGTACTTATCACTTAGTACCCGCAGCCCTAGACATCAACCTCGACAGTGCGCCACGCCCAATAGCAAACGCCTTAGTCCACTCGGCCACCTAGTCAACCTAAAAATATTGATTTTGGAAACCGGGTGACACTTAAGGCCTTACGCTTGAACGCGTCGGATATCTTCGGGCTTTTCGGTCAAATAACGGCAACCATAGCGTATATTGACACGATAGAGGATTCACAACCGCAGGGACCTGTACAAGGATTCATATATATAGATGATCTTAAACGAGTTCCCATTTCATATAAGATTTATGAAACGAGTTATGAATTATTTTAATTTTAAAGAGCCTTTTGGCGAGTTAAAATTAAAAATAATTCATAACGAGTTTGTTTCACAAATCTTATATGGAATGGGAACGAGTTTAAGATACTTTTTATCACATAACATTGCAATCAAGTTATTAAAAAATAATTCAGTTGGACATAGAACCGCCACGACGTCAGACACACTTTAGCGCCAAAACGTCATACAATATGCAACGTCGTAACGTCGCGTTTCACACATAACGTTGCGTATAAAAGAGAAACAAAATAGTAGTTTACGCCAACTTTTTAACTAACCAACAACAATGTTTTGTATTACGTGTATTATTTTTACAAGCTGTCACAAATAATAAGTTTATGAATCAGATCTGGGTGTATTTGTAATAAATAAAATAGTTTCAGTTTAAAAACTTGCGTAGTGTTACAGGTTTAACTCAACCAATCAAAATCGTTCCAGGTTGTATTACACACCTGCGATAAGAGGTTCACCGTTCCAACCAATAGGGATATCAACACTTTGTCTATAAACGGTAGTTTAGGTAGTTCACACCTGACGAAAAAATTATCTAATAGGAAAACGAGTGCTTCACACACATATATACTTACCACATATATACTTACCAACGGATTCAAACCGTATACATATTCATAAACGGGCTGATTATGGTTAAAAAAAATGCTAAAGTAATCTTAAAATAAAATAAACGCATATTGTTTATATCTAGGATAATATTCGACGCTTAAAACACAACTACTATATTAATCTCAAAACAATCTCATCATTGTTATACATAGACTAATGTTTGCAAGTGATTAGCGGACAAATGGACAAACAGGCAGACAGACAAGCAAACAGACATGTAGTTTACTTTATTTAATTGCTAGGCAATTAATTAGTAATAGCAAATACACAATAAATCGAACATGATCACCTAAGCCTGTATAGTATGGAGGAGAACATGATCACCTAAGCCTGTATAGTATGGAGAAGAACATGATCACATTAGCCTGTATAGTATGGAGGAGAACATGATCACCTAAGCCTGTATAGTATGGAGGAGAAACATGATCACCTAAGCCTGTATAGTATGGAGAAGAACATGATCACCTAAGCCTGTATAGTATGGAAGAGAACATGATCACCTAAGCCTGTATAGTATGGAGGAGAACATGATCACCTAAGCCTGTATAGTATGGCGGAGAACATGATCACCTAAGCCTGTATAGTATGGAGGAGAACATGATCACCTAAGCCTGTATAGTATGAAGGAGAACATGATCACCTAAGCCTGTATAGTATGGAGGAGAACATGATCACCTAAGCCTGTATAGTATGGAGGAGAACATGATCACCTAAGCCTGTATAGTATGGAGGAGAACATGATCACCTAAGCCTGTATAGTATGGAGGAGAACATGATCACCTAAGCCTGTATAGTATTGAGGAGAACATGATCACCTAAGCCTGTATAGTATGGAGGAGAACATGATCACCTAAGCCTGTATAGTATGGAGGAGAGAACATGATCACCTAAGCCTGTATAGTATGGACTAAGCCTGTATAGTATGGAGGAGAACATGATCACCTAAGCCTGTATAGTATGGAGGAGAACATGATCACCTAAGCCTGTATAGTATGGAGGAGAGCATGATCACCTAAGCCTGTATAGTATGGAGGAGAACATGATCACCTAAGCCTGTATAGTATGGAGGAGAACATGATCACCTAAGCCTGTATAGTATGGAGGAGAACATGATCACCTAAGCCTGTATAGTATGGAGGAGAGACACAGTGACGATTATCATGGTTTTAATATGTAACATTTTATTTTCAAATACAAAACAACAAAAGTGCACATATCACGAAAACCGGATTTTCATCAAACGTTCTTAGTTGAAACTGAAGGTTCAATGCCAAAAATACATGGTATTGTTGGATAGCAAATGATGTAACAAACACATATGTTGGATAATACTTGAGTTATGGTACGTTGAAGACACTATCTCAAACTTTTTAAATACAAGTTGCCGCCCGCCGGCCACCAAACGACACTCTTGTAATCTTAACCGGATTTCCGGTTAGACTCGAATAAGGAAATATTGTTTAGAGCATGCATGCATTGATACACACACCTCTTTGAAGTAAAAATCAGCTCTTTAGTAGTTCACTTTATATAAGTCGCTTTATATACGGGAGGATATAACTACTGATAAATGATGTCATCTGTTTTAATATAAACCCAGCTAGCTGTTAATGTATTTCTTTATTGGACCATCCGGTATGGATCAAATGATTGAATGTCTACTTCCTGCAACCCGTATGGATTTACCATGAAAGGCAGTTAACATTCACTACTTAATGTAAGATACCGGAAGGTAAACCTCGTTCGCTTTGTCAGAGTGTCCCCGTCGCATGATCCGGGTCGCGATCATGCGATCCGGGTCGCATGATCCGGGTCGCACGGCCACGTTCAAATGGTAAAGGTAAGTGTAATTCTAGTTGATATGCTATATATGTTAAATGCTTCAAAAGCCATTGGACTCTGGGCTTCACTTATATGTAATGTACTCATTCATCGCCCAGCAATGCGAAATAATATGTCAAATGGATGACAACAAAATATTTCAAAGTAATCTAGTAATGTACCTATAACACTAGTATACACATTGTATTTAAAACATGTACTCATTACGTGATTCGAGTATTAACTTGCATACCCCATCCAACCCCTTCTCCAAAAAGCGAAAACGGGATTGGCTGGGGGACATAAAATAAAACCTTAATTTCGTGTTCGGACGTTTCCAAAGGTCCACTCTCATACTCTTTTTTAAACATTTGCATATGGTAAAATTAAAAAAATTAAAATGGTTATCGCATTTTTTCAGTAAAAAATGCGTTTAAACTTGTTTTATTGTCGGAATAACCGTTATAAAATCCTGCTAATATAAGCTTGTCCACCGCTTAATGGAATTAAGGCGGGACCATGTGATATTTTCTACCTAGCTCGTAATGCCAAGGATGTTCGTTCATAATAAATACACATGCAACTATATAATTATATGCCTGATGCATTGGAGTTTCTATGTGTTCATAATTTACTTAGAGCTTGAAATACTGTAAACTTAATTTATTCTGTCCTCTCCGATTTACTATGCGTTCTTTCTTTCTAAACTAGAAATTCGGATGAAACAGGCATCACCGGCGCCAAAACGTTTCATCGGTGTGTTCTTTGCAAGACACGTTCCCAAAGCCTTGTCCGTCGTTGGGAACGTACACCGTCCAGTGTATTCTAATATATCCTCGAAGCACGTAAAGGGACCATGGGTTTTGCTCATTAAACTAGTAAAAGTAGGACAGGTTCACGGATTCCTCTGAATCATTCCACTTCGCCCTGAGAGAACGAAACATCGAAATTGGCAAGTAGTGACCGTACTCATGACTTTTTCTGTATTTAATTACTTGAGAAACTTGCAACATTATATCAATATGCCTGCCCTCCTACTCAAGCCTCGGATGAGTCAAGGGAGTTATCTACTCTGAATTCACAATGTTATCATCCTGACATTTTGCAACAAATGTCCGAGATTGAGATGTTCAGTAGGCGAATACTACACGGATACTCGGCCTTTATCCTTTGTCAATATACATACTAATGTGAATGTTTGACCATAATTTAAATTAAAGGTAACGAATTCAGTGTTTTGAAATATGACAAAACTTAAAGAAGATACATACTTGTACCCTAAACATACAGCTTTTGATATAATGACCACTACACGTGTTTGAGTGATCACTACACGTGTTTGAGTGATCACTACACGTGTTTGAGTGATCACTACACGTGTTTGAGTGATCTGGGACTATGTAAATGTTATCGCAGAAATGTGTGTTTTTATTCTTGGTAACGTCGCAGATCATAGTTTGGAGCTTCCTTGAATGAAGGCTAGATCATCTACCACATCTACCACACTTGCTTGATTTCAAGACAAACGTCTAAAACAGTTCGCTTCAAAAAAGGTTTGACTATTGCCGAGATTCTGAAATCGTTTCGGATTGGCTGAGACAGAAACGCCTGCTATCCAAGATAAACAGATGGCATAAAAGGATATGAAAGTGGTTAAAGACAATACATTTCTAAATACATAAATAGGGAAGCTTTGTAGGACCATATTTTTCCCAGATCACATTTTTCACACGTGTGAAGAATAGGATCCTATTCGTCACAGATGTGAAGAATGGGATCTCATTTTTCGCACAACACAGTCACATATTTCACATTTCCTGTGAAATTTGTGATCGATGAAGGTTTTTGATGTGACATGAATTCGCATTCTTCACATTTCAAGATTAATGTGCAATTTTACCAAAAATGTGCATTTTTACATCTGAATCGCATTTTTCACATATTGCTGGGTTATGAACTCCGAAATGTATTTACCGTAAGTCGTATGCTATTAGGTTCGTTTCCATAGAAACTGATCCATCAAAAAGGGTTAACGTATATTAACTTGCGAAACCTTTTTGTGAGTTGTTGCGGTAGCGCAGTTGGTAGCGTGGTCCAATTTGTTGTTGCTAGGCGTTGTCGCCGTAGCGGTACGGGTTCGATCCCGGCTAGTGCCAAACTAAATTGTAATTTTTGTTCACTATGGTATGGTACATGTCCGTGTGTTAGCATTTCGTGTCTGGGCTGTAACGTTGTAACGAAATGAGGAATTTTAAAATAACTTGGCACAAATATTCACATATGAAGGCGATGTGCAGAGCGCATGCTTCGACCGCCTCTGGTGAATGTCAAGGTCACACATTGATGTTAAAAGACATTTGATTATATTTTGTGCCCACTCCATATCTCCTAAATCCCTGAATAATCTCATCGCGGCGTGGCCGAGTGGTTAGCGCGTTGGACTTGCGATCGGAGGGTCGTAGGTTTGAAACCCACTCGGAACACGTCCATGATAAAACTGGTCGGAAGCAAAGGAAATAATTAAATAATTATTCTATACATGTATATCAAACAATTATCACTATAACAGAGACCAAAATCCCTGTTGTAGGAGCCAAAATCCATAATCAATGAATACGGGTCTCATTCCTTACTCAAGAGCACCATGTGTAAGAATGGTCGTAGGCAAAACATGTTATCCTCTATAAATATAGACAATTATTATTATCGAGAAAACGTGCAGAACCCATGTTCCAGGCGCGTCGGCTCAAGGTCTAGGTCATGGATGAAGGTCACATATCCTAGCCCAGGATTTTGCTAATATTTCGTATCCGAGCCTAAACCCCTTGAAGAATTTTCATAAAACTAGGTTCAAATCTTCACCTCATCATGCATGAGGAAGTCATGGAGAAGACACGTGAAAACGGACCAACAGGACAGACTCACGGAATCGAGCAATCCTACATGTTTTACCGCATAGTTTAGCCAAGATGTCCCTATTTAAAGCGGTTACATTGGCCAACAAGGAAAGAGATATTGCTATACATGTATCAAGTACAATATATTTTTGTAAACATACATGTCCCTACTGGTCGTGGACAACATGTATACAAAGTTTGAGAATCACAGCACAATCGTTTTTAAGTGATAGAAAATGTATTCTTGGCCAAGGTCATCTTGATATTGACCTAATGATCTCATTATTAAAAGGATTATATACTGGTCATGTCCAAACTGCATACCAATATTACGGATCCTAGGTTCAACTGTTCTTAAGTTATTGATTTGTATCAGGTGAAGCGACCTTGAACTTTGACCTACTGACCTCAAAATCAGTAGGGATCAACTACCGGTCATAATTAACCTCCATACCAAGTTTGAGGAGCGTAGACCCAAACATTCTCTATCGTTCCATTGTCCAAAGTCACCGCAACCTTGACATTTTACTTCAAAATCAATACGCGTGACCAACGCGCATACCAAATTAAGGATACTATGCCTAACTGTCCTCAAGTTAATATACATGTTCTTCAAACCGACGCCATGTGCAAGGCCATATACTCCGCTTCTTCAAGGGGGATGGGGGGCACAACAAGATTATGCAACTCATCACACAATGGTGCGATCTGCTCCGATTGTTAATCGATATATATCGCTTTTGTCTAGCCGATTAATCGATTATGAAATCCCAACCGATTCCCATCACTAATATATCGTGTATCACATATTATTCGGATCAGTAAACAATGAAGGTGCTAGAGTGTTCACAATGCTAAATATGCCATTCTTTAATAAATCAAGGGCATACAACTCTTGATCCGACCGTTTAATCGGGCTCAAAATCGACCTTTATCGAGATCTTTATGCCACAAATATTACATGTATTTCCATGTATGGACAGGATCGATTAAGAAATGATCATGCTAGATTGTAAACATTCTTAAAAACAGAAATTTTTGATAAATTAATGGCACGTAAATCTTGACCCAGTGGTCCAATCTGGCTGAAAACTGAACTTATAAAGATCTGACAGTCATAGACAATATCAGTCGAAGAATGATTAGTATTGGTGACAAATGTAGTTACCACCGTGTGTAATATATAGAGTTCAATAACCAGTGTTTTTGAGATACGAGAAATATCTCCCGAGGTAGCGAAATTGCCCCGATATAAGAACGAGTGCGGAG
Source organism: Cyrtodaria siliqua (assembly GCA_037043455.1). Taxonomy (NCBI): domain Eukaryota; kingdom Metazoa; phylum Mollusca; class Bivalvia; order Adapedonta; family Hiatellidae; genus Cyrtodaria; species Cyrtodaria siliqua. Next base: position 49,174 of record JAWPHD010015836.1, read on the forward strand.
CACGAGTTCTTATATCGGGGCCATTTCTCTACCAAGGGAGATATTTTCAGTATCTCAAAAACACTGGTTATTAAACTATATATTACATAATTTAAAATGACATTTTATTAATATTTCTAATGATTCACGCCTTTTTACACCAGTTTGCACGAGAACGATAAGACAACGTTACGTCATCCAAGACGACGTTACGTCATACAAACAAAACAAGTGGAACCGGAACTCTTCGTTAATTTCCGTAATCGTTATTTCCTAGTGGCGGAATCTGACGAAGACGTCCGTAAAACAATCGGAGCGTCATTTGGCATTCCCGCCACTGACGGAAAAGGCCGAGCAATGTTCCGTACTGGGAAATATCTCCCACTGGGAGATATATCCCAGGAGATATATCCCAGTAGAGCAAACGAGTAGATATAGCTTTTCTATTCCCAGTATTTCCTATACAAATCACAGACAAATATGTAATATGTCAACATACGACATTGTTTGTTTTGTTTGTTTTCCAAGTTCAACGCCCGTTTTCAACAATATTGCAGTTATGTTCAGGCGGATAGTTTACCTAACCATATTTCCTGGGAAGGAAGGTACTAGACTCCCATACTACGTAAGAAACAGTCAACTTTCTCACTTAAAGAGTCAGGTCGTTAGCGCCGCTAGTGGGGCTCGAACTCATGACCCTCAAATAGTGATAAGCTTTTTGACATACGTTTGCTGAATCAAGGGCAGGCAACTCTTCACAACGGTCCAATAAATGGTTTAAACTCGAACCTGACCGAAATCGTATAATGGCCAAACATATTCTGTCCAAACATGATTAGGATTTGGCGCTAGATGGAAAACATGATAAAAATATGGTCAATTTTGAAAATTCAAGGGCCACAACCCCTGATCTAATTTTCCGATTATGCTTATAATCGAACTTGGCCAAGATCTTGTGACCACATATTATTATTTGAACAGAACGCAAAGGCGATATGCACAACTAGGTTTGGTACCAATCACTCGTGTGAATCTGGCCAGGGGTTATGGAGACAGACAGACGGACGGACGGACGGACGGACAGAGGAAGGCAAAACAATAATAATTATATATCTGCCCCTCAAGATGATGATGCTGATGATGATGATGATGATGATGATGATAATGATGATGATGCCATAAATACGTTGCAACACTAAAAGGCACGGACAGAATCTGTGAAAAATGTGATTTTCTGTTGTTAACCCCCTTTTTGGACGGACACATATGTCACATTTGAAAATGTGAAGAAGAGGATTTTATTCTTTCACAAGTGTGTGAAAAATGTGATATGGGAAAAATATGGCCCTACATCATTATATCGAACATGCGGATGGTCAGAAATTCTTCAACAAACGCATACTAATCACGGTCACGTGCTACCGGTTTCAAATTTGTTTCTCCACAACTGGACAAAACGTTTGTATTTACAATCAAGTGTTGAAGACTAAACATGAAATTTCAAGTTGGTAGTATCATACTATGTTTTGTCCTGATATGAATTCTGCGTACCGTCATCGTTCTTTAACTTAACAAAAGTATGAAAGGAGAAATTTAGAAATCGTCGAACACGATAAATAAAAAAAATATTGCAGTCTCGGTTTGATTGAGACTATTCATGAACGGTAGTGAAAAGTGCTTGCTACCGTTCACGCCCTCTACCTCCTGGTTGAGCAGAACTGATTATTTAAAATGTCTATTTAAAATGTCAATAGTACGTACATTTGAGCCAACCCGATGGTATGCATATGGCGGTGAACATGGAACCATCAATGCGGTATGTTCACACCATTCCATGGCCAGCGCCGTATGGCCCCAGTTTCTAACAAAACGTGTTACCCTAAACGAGAAAACAATGGGCGGGAAAAAAGAAATTTAGCTGTGAAGCTGTGTATCACAGGTAACAATCAAAAGACTAAATTAAAAGCAGGCAACATATCCTAAAGGTGATTAAACAATACTCAGATAACCAAAGCTATAACACCGTTGACAGTCAATAATCGTGTTTGGAGTTGAACAAAAACCACATTGAGAACGACAAACTGATAGTAAACGCGATAAGTCATTGTGAACGATAGTCTGTTTGCGTTACAATATTCAAATTATTACAAAAACGACGACGAAAACTATTGCTCTTATCTGTTAAACCATTAATGAAATCGATAGATAATACTAAAAGCAGTTCATTGTTTACAAACAAATACCTTTACTATACTGTCAAAAAAGATATATATGTACAATATTAACATATGCGTTTTTGAAATATATATTATTGTATATAAAAAAAATTACAATAATTTTATGTTTAGGAAATTAAAGGATATGTAAAACGTGCTTTTAAACGAATACTTCTTATATATTGAATTTCAATAAGTGTTCAGTAAGTGTTCTAAATTATGTCTTGGTAAATGAAGTTTATTATTAGACATATGCTGTCATCAACAACATTCGTATTTAATTGATCGATGGGTTCAAGATTGACCTTTAAAATAACAGACAAAACAACGTTAATAAGCCCTGTACGAGTATATACCAATCATGTTTCGTTTCAATTATTCAACGTTCAAGTTTCCACTACGTCTCTTGAGTGAAACTTTATTTGCCGTTTCTCTGTTATTTCTGGAATTGTCTGCGTTTATTGCATTAGTTGCTTTAACTCTATTCCCAGACATATGATGACGGTAGAATTAGACTGTGTGTGCAGGTTCAAGTCGTGAAAAAGTACGCCCTTCTGGAAACAACTTTGTTGAACCAACATTTTAATCGGCGCTCGGAGTCAACATCAACTCTGATGTAAAATAACAAACATAAGCGACGAAGTGTATCCTCATGCCATAAAGATCCGATGGGTGTACCACCTCGGAAAAGCAGAGAGTTAATAAAATATCCACACTTATTTTCTAAACATCAATTATATTACTTTAATATATATACAGTGAAACAGATGTGTTTTTGAATAATTTATAAGCAATTTAGGAACGTGAGATTCTCTGAAGAAATAGTTTGCGACGGTGTACTGATTTCAACACTGTTTCAACTTCTTTCTTAGTGGATCTTTGTTTAAATATTTACATTTAAAATGTGTTAGTTAATGCCGTCTTAACAGCGTATGTTTTACTTTATAAACCGATTGCCGCTTAACATTAAACAGACAGAACGTACTTGTATTGACTTATGCATTAAGAGTGACATGGCACATTTGAGATATGTAGCAAATTTAAAAAGAATCATTTTGTTTTCAGTTTGCAATACTTCGATGAATTTAAACATACTTGGTCTATTACGATACTATTGTGCTATGTATTTCTTCCTTATATCGGAGTAAAATGCACATTTTAGAATGCAATGAAACTCATCTTCAATATCTTGAGCATTACAATATTGACGAAAACGTTCATTTTTTCGAGCATTTAACATGATGACATTTGACTATTCATGTTGTTTTTTCAATGATGGCTCATGACCGTGGTTTTGAATCAGCTGTAATGCTCACTCCATAATCACGTGTAATAGATGCCATCAATAATGTTTTATATTTGAATTATTCATGACTTGATTCCATTTGTGATTGCCAACCAATTCGTTATGCTACTGGTATGCGTGTCAGTAGTAGCTACCGATTTTGTCATACTGTTGACGACTCCAAATATTCGTCAGTGGAGTGCGTAGTCTAGTGGTAGAGCGCCGAACTCATGATCGAGAGGTCGTGGGTTCGATCCTCCGTCGCGGCCACGTTATTTATCCTTGAGCAAGATAATTAATCCACATTGCTTAGTACTGGTTCTACCCAGGAAGCCATCGAGAGTGATTAATCTAAGTTGCAAGAACTTGTTTCGCAATCGATGTAAAATAAATATGTTTAAAACAAAAACAAAAA
>JAWPHD010015837.1:0-53066 GCA_037043455.1 Cyrtodaria siliqua
GCCCTAGGTGAGAAAAGGAGTCCTGTTGCTTTTGGGGTCAGTAGTTGAAATGTCAAGGTCACAGTGACCATATATGGAAATATACCTTCCACACAATAACTTCAAAACTGTAACACCTACACTCATAAAACTTCAGAGGTACATTACCCTAGGTGAGAGTAGAACACACATGATAACTTTAAAATTGAAACAGCTACAGTTATTAAACTTCATACATTCATTGACCATGGTAAGTGGAGAAACCCCGATATGTTTGGGGTCAGTATGTCCAAGGTCAAAGTCGCCGTCACCTTATATGGAAACCGTACTTCTATGCAGTATCATAAACTTTCTCCAAGTCAATAAATACAGCGATTAGATGTTCTTTTCTCGACTCGGTAGGTAAACACATGCATTTCAGCTCTAATTCGCAGTCCATAAAAATATAATTATACCTAAAGTACGCCAATCAATGGTAAAAAGACTCGGTTTATATTCACTTCTGCTAATACTTAGCGGATTGAGAGCAGAATCAAAGAAAGTTATTTTACCGAGATGATTCTCAGCAGGTTTTTTTCATTTTTGTTGATTTTATGTCAATTTTTGGGCTTTATAATGTCATGGATTGAAATTTCACACATACCGATAACAGACACCTGGTATAAAACGTAGACAATAATCATGTAGATCATGGAAATATGAGTTTCGACATAGATTTAGCGAATTTATGAAAATGATTCTCCGCGGAGCCTGGCAACGAGACGGTACTCCGGGTAGCCAAATTTTACACACAGCTATATCACTTATCCGTATTATGTATTTGCACATTTTAAACTATTTATTTCAGTTTGTAGACATAGGGAAGAAGAAAACATCAAATCTCTCCTTACACAGACCAACGACAAAAAAAAGATAGGGACACCTTTTGACAAAATTGCTGAACTAGTGAATTCTAGGGTGAATTCTAGGAACCCAGTCCATTCAAACATCCGAGCACGCCGAAATAAACGAAAAAGTCGGTGAAGCGATCATTAAAATCATCAAGAAGCATCACATTTACAGAATGAGGCGGTTTTCCCAGAAGCACCTATCCTTGCGTATAGATGTGATAATAATCTACATGATATACTGGTACATAAGAAACACAATAACCAGTTATTTGCCCAAAGCAATGGGTGTCAACCGTGTGGAAAACGATGCACCATATGCCCATACATTTCTACTACGGAAACCTTTAGTGACCAACAGGGAAAAACGTATCGTATAAGGAACAACATCAACTGCAAACGTTGTATATGCTATCTTCTGTAAGAAATGCGATGTATCCATATATGTGGGAGAGACAGGCGACACCCTTTGCCAGCGTCATCTGATAAACTTTTCGCGCATGAGAACCAAATATGACGATCCGGTCGCAGCGCACTTTGTTAGTGATGGCCATTCGAAGGAGCATTTCTTGATCGTGGGCCTGGAGAGTAGAACACACATGATAACTTTAACACTGTAGCCCCGACACTCATGAAATTTCATAGGTTCATCAACCGTGTTGAAAGCAGGAACTCTATTGCTTTTGGGGTCAAAGGTCAAGGACACTGACTTTATATGGAAATATGAATTCCGCATAATAACCCCAATACAGGTGCATTGCCATTGTTGAGAGGAGGAACCCTATTGCTTTTGGGGACAGTAGGTCAACGGTCAAAGTCAATGTCACAGTGACCTTATATAGAAATATGCTTTTCGCACAGTTAACTTCAAAACTGTAACATCTATACTCATAACACTTCATAGATGCATTTCCCTAGGTGAAAGGAGAAACCCTATTTCTTTTGGGGTCAGTAGATCAAAGGTCCAGTCAGTTTTGGTCACCAGGATCTTATATGGAAATAGATATTCTATCTGATAATTTCAAAACAATAATACCCACACTTATGAAACTTCATAAGTACAATACCTTAGGTGAGAGGAGGAATCTTATTGATTATAGTTCAGTGTGACAAAGGTCAAGGTGGCCATGAACTTATATGGAAACCATAACACCCCCACAAATGAAACTTCATATGTGCATTGACGTTGGCAAGAGAAATAACCTTATTGTCTTTGGGGACAGTAGGCCAAATGTCAAGGTCACCATGACCTTATATACACATACCACCAAATAATCAAAGGTCAAGGTCACCAGTAAATATTCCAAGTGGTAACTCCAGGAGTATGATACCTAAACTCATGAAACTGTTTAGATACATTGCCCTTGGTGAGAGAAGGAACTCTATCACTTTTGGGCTTAGTAGGTGAAAGGTCAAGGTCACCATGTTTTCATATGGACACATTGCAAATGACAATCCCGGAAATATGATACCCACACTTATTAAACTTGCATTGTCCTTGGTCAGAGGAGGAAGCCTATTACTTTTGGGTTTAGTAGGTCATTAAGGTCACATTGAACTGACAATGACTGAATCCTAAGCCATTTTCCTCACTGTAACTTGTAACTATTAGACCTACAATTTTGAAACTTTATAGAAATAGTACCCATGTTAAAACAATAAACTCTATTAATTTTAAGCTTAGAAAGTCAGATGTCAAGGTCACTGTGATCTGATCATGACAGCGTACAAAGTATCCATGCATGTGGCATGTTCTACTTTAAATTCTTCTATAACACACATTGTGTATTAGAAAAAAAGGTACAAATATTAAACAATATCAATATAAACAGTTCTTGTTACACACATATTTCGTTCGTTACGTGTTATCTTTATCATTTTATAAAGGACACTCAATAATACAATGGAATTAAAAAAAACCAGCTACACATTTGCCATTGACTGTTCAAAAGTCAACCCATTGTATTTTTCGTTATGTCAGTATAGTTTGTTTAAAAGTCGTATATTCGATATGCTGCCTTCTGGTAATGCTCAACTTCCTGCTTTTGAAACTACTTCATACTAATTAATGTACAGTAAAACCACCACTGACTTTACGCATTGACAGCAATGCTAACACGTCACATATTAATGAGTTGCTACAACTTCAAATCAAATAAAGTTCATGCACCAGTGTAATTGTCACATAGAATAATAGCTTTCCACTTGACAAATCGCCAGAAAAGGTGGGGGTCACAAGACTTGTAAGAAAACTTTTGATTGTTTACTAAACAGTTCAATGGTACAACTATTTGTATTGATAGTTGCTCGCAATGTGTATGCATAGATTCTAAAGGTGGCAAAAGCAGTATACACTAGCTGAAGGATTATTGTCAAATGCTATCTGATTGGTTATTTTGTTAAAATATATTGTTGAGCTTTTACAAGATTATATATCATTTAATGTGTAACGATGATTGCATAACATAACGGTCTTTTTAAACACCCAGCTCCACTTTTGCCCTGGACTGTTCCAATGTGAACCATTTTAGCACTCGTTCTTTTTTATGTATATTTATAATGCGTATATTTGGGTTACTGCGTACTGGCAGTGCTCAACTTTATGTTGGTATTCTAGGTGATACTATTACAAGTTCCCTTGCTAGGCCCAGAATAAGATAAGCAAAGAACCAAGCCATTTGAGGTCAGTCCGTCACTAGACGTGACCGTGCCAAGATGGAGTTGAATATTTTAGCTAAGTACAGGGACATGGAGAGCACGGAATTGGGAATATTGTGATTTCCACGTTATCGAAAGACGAAATACTAGAGGAATGTAGTAGTATTTCGGTGTTCTTTCTGAATATTTTCCGACCAGGGGAATATTGAACCTTGCCATGAGAATCTTGATAAATTACTGCAGTTTACGTTAGAAGAAAATAAAAAGGGCAAAGGTTCTGCAAACGCTATAACAATTGAAAAAAACGGGTCCAAGCGCCTTCGAATTCCCAGGAGGTTGGGGACGTGCTAAGAAAACAGAATACGGTAAGTGTATATTTTGTAAATCTGTAATTTAGAATTTGATAGTTAAATAGGAATGGATTATTTAGTCTTTTTTGAAATAAATATACTCTAGTAAGTTTATTTTGAGAAGAGCATGATATGAGGAAAGACGCGGTCAGAGGTTTATAAAGTAATGTTTGTGAGGCGCTAATGGTAATTAGAATGTTGTTCGCGAATAGGAATTGACTATACGTACTACCTGCGAGGCATCAACATTTTTCTCAGTTTTATGTGAGGTAAGGGCCGAGTGAAGCATTAAGACTTTTGTCAAAAATTCTAAAAATAGATATAAAAAATCTACAGGAAACATAGCATTCGAATACGACAGTCAACCAAAAACACACAAAGAAACAAAGAACAACTATATATAAAAAAGCAAGATAAGACATCACAAGCACACAAGGGTTAACAATAGGGCTACTTCCTTGGAACAGTCAGTGTCATAAAAGGCCGCTGGGGTTTAAACCAAGTTGTAGGATGCACCAAACCTCACTCTTACACTATAGTCATCCCAATAAAAGGGACATTATAAATACAGATATCCCCGCCAGGTTATAATCTCTAACAAACAAGGCAGCGTTAATAGGCAATATAAGTAAAACACATAAGTTATCATTTATATATAATATAAAAATAAAAGCCTAGAAAGCCACAAAGTAAGCACTCAATGACTTGGCAGAAGCCAGAGCAACAAGAGAACAAACCGTTAAGGGTCAGACAAGACAAGATTAAGGACAAACTTCAAACGCTACCGTCCTATAAGGATTGAGGTAGACGTCATCATAAGGTCTACAATCTGTCCGGTCATCGCACATGTGATACAAATGTTACAATGATATACAAATACATACTTGCACTGATACTTACTCATCGAACTTGCATCATCTATCAGTATTATTTCTTTAATCAATGACCTTGGTGACCTATTCACGATGCTATAGATAGTCCTTAGTAGAATAGATGGCCACTCGTCGTAAAACGGTATTATGATACTAGCTGAGGGTAGATCCGTTCGAAACGTGACGGATTGACATCTGCAAAAATAAAATGACATTTTTGAGCATGTTCATAGTAAACAGATATTTTATTATAAACCCATAAACATGTTTTTGAACTTCCTGTGAGTTTAAGGGCAAGTATTATTTGAAAGAAAATAAATCTATTTATTTTTTATGAATATTTTAGTTTCCATCTTTTGGGTTAATAATTGCCTCAAAGCACCACAGAATAAATTAATAAGATGCTGAGCACACTAGGGGTATTAAAAGAAGTTTAGATGTGCCATAATGTGCGCATTCACCGTTACCCTATAACGTAGGTTATTTATTTACTCGTGACGCAACACACCTTCCGATTAATGGGATAGATTGAAGCAGACCGAAAATGTATTTCATATATAGGGTTTAAGAAATTATTTTTACAATTTTTAGATGTCAAAACCCTCTTTATCACCATCGGGACACTTTAAGCCATCTGGGAATAAACCAGCTGTGGACCATACCGTATTAAGCGGGTGGAGACAGTCCCCGTAATTAGACAAATAGATCACCATAGGATATGTGTAACCACCCCCACCCCTACCCCCACACTCAAAGGGGATCTAGTTACTGACCATTCAAAGGCGGTACACCTGTTGTCAATATTTTTTATTTCTATGGTGTCACTAAAATGGAAGTGTTTTCGGAACCAATTTCGGCCGGATAGCCCAGGTTTTATGACCTATAACACCATCACAATTTTCACATGACTTAAGTTCATATAACTTTAAAAGTATGAGGCATTTAAAATTGAAAGTGATTATGTCAATGGTCGAGGTATTTCTGGTTGACTTTTGTCCTTGAATGCTACTTTTCCTGTTCGATTTTGATATCTACTTTTACTGTCACAATAGTGTTGTTTGTGCCGTCGTGTGGCAACAGTAGAAAGTCTACCCGTACATCCAATCAATATTGTTATATGTTCATCCCACAGGGATTGTATGACATTCATTGATCCAGTGTTTCCTTAAACACGTGTGTTTCTTTTTGTGTGTGTTTGTGGTTGACTGTCGTCCTTGAATGCTACTTTTCCTCTTGATTTTATATCTACTTTTATTTTGACTTTGAAAATGATTTAAGCACACAATAGTTAAGGTGCACTGGATGTGCGAACAATCAGTCTGTTAAATATGAATGTGTGCATTAGGAGGAAGACGTACTTTCCGTAACTTTACTTTAAACATTGTTTTGCAACTGGAAGCATAAACATATATAGGACAGAAATAGTTTATTAACATATTTCAACAAATAATTAAACATATTTTAAACCTTTCGAAAATCCCGTTTTATTTCTAATTCATTAGGGCCTGTAACACTACAAAAGTTCCAAATGTTTACTTTTTTAACCAAAATTGAATTCTTTCGACCCTGTGGTTTGTTTGACCATATTTGTTCTCTGTTAAGAATGCCGTGTATCTCCTTATCGCAGCATGGTTGCTCTCCGTTCTTTTCTTGTTTCCATGCCTTTTTAGTGTCAACATCAATCACCTGAGGACTAAATAACCCAGCTTCCATTTGGTTAATCACGGAAGGACATCATCGGTATTGCTGTGAATGCTTGAATGAGTGTGCATAACGCTATCGTTATATCTTACAATGGTATAAGTATTATTTTTTTACTAAAACAAAATAGACTACAATACATATCACGTGCAGTGTTATCTGTGTTATTTTGAAAGTTTTGCAAACATATTCGTAAAATTTACTTGAACCCTGAAATAAAACTACGAGATGGCGTAAAACTTTGCATATTTTTCTAATCGGGTCTACAACATGAGGCTGTATGCACACGTCTTAAATTAAATGGTTTAAGGTGATATCACACAAATTTCTGATTTTAATTTTCCCATTTGACAATGGTTTTAAGGAGAAAAAGGAATTTTAATGCATATATAGACTCTTCCTTAAATATTTCAATTAAAATCAAATCACATTTACACTAACTCACTAAAATCAGAGATTTTTATTAAATCCTGTAACTTCTTGATAAGGGTGGATGTGAGTTCTTATACTAGTATTCCAGTTTGGTATTGTTGTTTCTAATGATAAAATGAAATATGTTGATCAAAGCATATAGAGCTCCTCTGCTAAATATGTTTACACTTACCCTTTAAACCTGGAGTCTGGGACCATCCGGTTCAGCGGGGTCAAATCACTTGCATACACGTTTATATTGTACTGATCCATCAAACGTTGAGCCTTTGCTTGTTCTTGTTCAGCGATTGTAACGCCTTTTCCGAATTCGCCATTTTTCGTTAAATCATTTTTCCCATAATCATCAATAAGAGGATTTCCGGTCTTTGTATTCGGATTCTCCGTGTATTCTTTCCAAGTCTTTGCTATGCCCTTTAAATCACTGTTCAGCGATAAATGCTTATCTTTTAAATACTCTGTATTTATTTTTTGTATGTTTTTAGCTGAAGTTACTTCTTCTGTTACGTTATGATGCTGCTTTTTATTTATAATGCTTCTATTGTTTTCAAAGAGTTTATCCTTCGAGATTCGATTGGAATACACTGACAGATGAATTGAGACCGAGACTACAATAACAATACATAAATAAACTGCTTTACGACGATAACACTGACGTCGAATCATTCTGACTGAAAATATTATGTCTATTTCTGAATCATTCAAGCATATTTATACCATTGCGATAATCTAACTCTGTGTGGCATGATCTTAATTGTCTTAATATTTTGTTTTTGAGTACGCAATTGTCTTCCAATATATTTGTTTCAAATGTACTGTTATATTCCGTATTGCTCTTTGACTTCAATTCATATAATCGTTTCCATGGTAGGTTGCTGCCTTATAATGATAAACAAAATTAGTTTTTCGTAAACTAAACACGTTTTGTTTAGACTGATATGCTCAACAATTGTCAGAGGTTTGTTTGCGAGACCCGAGACTGCAAACGATACCGACGAAATATCAAGACAATAAAACAATTCGAAAGCTTGATAACCATCAGTAAGTGTTTGGTTTCAAACTCCATTATTCTCCTTACTTCTTTAAGTTTCAAACTAGTTTCTTATTAAAACAGACCACAACTGGCACATATATTGAATTTGTGTAATAATGTCTAAATCCTTTTGAAAATTATCAGATCAATTTTAATACACTACTTTGTGTTTACATAATAAATATAATAATTATCCACAAATTTATTTATTTTCTAATACTTCCAACCAGTTTCAATGTCTGTCTTCAGGGTCATTCTCATTTCCTCCAAGATAGACACTGAAACAGGTTGGGATATTAAGACTAACAATCATTATTATATTTATTATGTCAATTCTCCTGAAGATAGACATTGAAACTGGTTGAGAATATCAGAAAAAACCCCAGTGTGTATAATAATTATATTTCGTATCACATAACAAAAGGTGTGGGAGTGAATAACGCAATTCAATATTTTCGATATTCCAATAGTGGTATAAAATAACGTTATCGACGTCATGGACGTCACGTTAATGTACGTTTTCCGACGTAATGTGACGTTATAAGTTATGTGACAAATAGAATCTAATATTCGCTCTCATTCATTATTGAATTTATTAAACTCGCTAGCAAAAATGATATAATGCTCGGCAAGAGCCTCACATTATATATTTTTTTGCCAACTCGTTTTCATAAATTCAATGATGAATGAGAACGAATGCAAGAGCCTCGCATTATATCATTTTGCCAACTGGTTTAATAAATTCAATAATAAATGATCATGAATGAGCACTCAAGTAAGAATGAATGAATGAATGGTATTTTACGGCACGTCGACACATAAATAGGTCATATTGTGCGCAAAAATTGATGAAAAATGAAGAAATGAAGTATTAATTTAAAATTAATGTAAATATATAAAGATAAAACTATTAAAACATAAGGAATGATATGGTAGTAATATAAACTATATATGTAAATCAACAAATGCTCGAAAATGGGTATATAAAAAAGTAAATATATACAAGAACATATTATAATGGTTTCTATAGTCTGACTTTCTTCATGAAATCTAAAACTAGACAAAAATCTATAGTATTAAATAATTCGGTCATAGTATTAACATTGTAGTACCTTTGACGCATAGGATCAAAGTCTACCGATTCCAACAATATGTGTTTGACCGTTAACGGTGCAGAGCAGGGTATACATTCTGGTAATTGCTCACCTTGTCATAAATATGAATGAGTATAACGTGTATGCCCTATCCTGCACCTGGCTAGGATAACTTCCTCTCGACGAATGTGTCTACTAGAAGAACGCCATTCTCCGAGTAACGGTTTAATTGAATGGAGTTTATTGTTAACTGACATATCCCAAGCGGCTTGCCAAGAGTTACGAATACATGTGTTAATACAACTTTTAAAATCAGTATAAGGTAATTTGGTATTAGATATATGTAAACCCAAAAGTTGAAGCACAACTGGGTTATCATGTTTCATATTACCCAGTGCTTGAAGAGATGAAAGGGAATCAGAAAATATTACAAAATGGTCATCATCAGATTTAGGCTGGTCATTTTAGCCTTATATATAGCCCAAGGTAAAAGAAATTGGCACAGAAATTATTTTTACTGATCCTGGTTCGAAACAATATACAAAAAAATATATCCAAAGTCCTCATCTCAAATCACGTGCTAAATATGATTTTTTGGGGTAAAAAGCCAAAAAAGTGAAGATTATCACTATTTTCTGGAATAAATTTATATCCATTCAGAATACTAGTAAAACATGTATTTATATATGAAATGTTGTTGTTAATATTACATGATATTAAGTTTAAATGGGAAAAAAGTATAATTATATATCAAAACCTGTTTTTGGGTCCAAAATTATTTTGGATTAATAAAAAATAGCATAAATTCAAATAAATTGTCACTGACATTATTTTAACTGATTATGGTTCCCAAAGATATAGAAAACAATATGTCCAAAATCCTCCTCTGAAATCACATTCTAAATATAATATTTTTGGGGTAGAAAATTGTAAAAATGAAGAAAAATCGCTGATTTTAGGAATACACCAAATATAAAATCAAAATCTTTTTTTACTTGTAATCAATTTCCGTACTAACTAAATAATACTTTTTCAAGTCGTTTCTGCATATATATATAATTATGTTAGGATTGTGGAGTGAAGCAACACTTCATGTGTAATCAGTAGAGTTCAAATGTCATTGACATAGAAGGTTAGGTATGTTGATTTATATTGTCTTCTTATCAGTTTGTATTTTACATGTAGCCAACGGAACTCACTTTAATCACTGTCTATTTCGGGTCGTGCCGAATTCTCACAACTTACTCCTCTACACGAACTACATGCTGTACTACAATCTAATTCCACTGTCTTACAACTACAGCTGGTCGTTTTGCATCCTGTTTTGCACGAGCATCTTATCACCTTCAGAAGGAATTCCGGGGCAGGTGATTTGTCAATTTTAAGCGGCTTCATGGAGTTATCTTGTATTTCCCAGCTCCATTCAACCGGTATTAACCCATCTTCATTACCTTTCCAGTCCTGTATTTGATAAAATATCCGTAGACTGTGATACTTTGCAGCCCCTGATGAAAGGGGTAACATATTGGGATCTACAACACTTGTGCTTTTGGCAACCTTTTCGGCGAATTTATGAACACGTAGTTTGTCCAGTCCTTCTCGCGAATTACTCGTATACAGACACAGTAATGCAGTCTCTCCAGAGTTGTTTTTATACTTTTTCAGAACAGTACCCTTCCCAAGTCCATATATCCTTGATGTTGTGTCGCAGCCAAGAATTGCAAGAAGAAACAGTATATTAGAGCATATTTCTTCACCCAATCTACATTTTGTGTCTTGAATGTTCCATACTGTGCTTTTCCATATATGTACCCGTTCCTTTTGAAGTGTTACCGTATAGTAACACAGCAGTATCAACAGATATGTATCATCTCCAACTAATGACGTCTGCGTTGTTAAGGAGTAGGTCACAGCTGTCTTTACCATAAGAAGATCCGCATTGGCTGAAGAGTGTACAATTTCAATACCCGCATTTTGCAACTTATCACTTTGAAGATTAATAATTTTTTGTTTGTTTTTCTTGTTTGTGAGGAACTTACTCTTCTTTCCTCTCTTGATCATTGTCACAGTGAATTTAACTTCAGTCCCAACGCAACCTATGTTCGCCTCAGATGTGTTGTGTCTTTAGTACTTGGAACATTGTCATATCCATCAAATACCACAGTCGCTTTTCCATACTTCCTTGTAACATGCTCCACATACACATCACATATTTGACCATAGCTGTTAGATTTTGGCCAAGGAATCCGTTGCAAAAGGCAACCGCCATCAAGTATATATTTCATTTCACAGGTGGGTCTTTCACTGTGGTTTTACTTTATCTCGTATAGCTTCTGCCAATGCTGGCTTATCAGCCTCTCTCAGCAAGTGCGGGGTTTCAAATATTGCTGGAGGGTAAGTGCATAACTCATAAGAGAATAGCGAATCCAGTTCGTCTTCTGGGAGTGATTCTTGCCGCAGAAACAAGCCGTTGAAATAATAGTTGCGAGTCTACCTTGACAACGTCATCGCCTATTTTCAAACCAGCCGTATCCGACATTTATTCTACTTGATATTTTCGCTTGAAAGTAAAATCCATAACAGTGCTTCCAGCCATTTTGTCTAGAATCTTGATCCCAACAGCTTTCGCATCATCTACATTGACAGAATCATCAGAAACAACTCCACTTGATATACATTTTAGCTCAGGATCCTTAATAAAGGGGTTTCTTTCACTGAGATATTCTATAAGAATGTTCGTATCTTTCTTGTCTCTCTGTTGCCGTGCGTTTCAATATCTTTATGCTGGTCATTGGTGATGAATTCTGTTCCTGATACTTGTTGCATAGCTTCGTTGATTTCTGAGCAAGCGGGGCGAGAAAGTTCCCACGTCCTCTCTGTTTGTCATTCCCCTTCCTCGTGTTAGCCCACCAGTTGTTTTCAAATGTCTCATGAGCATTTGTTCTATGACTAAATCAGTCAAGAGCCCTGCCCAAAATCGATCGCTTTGTCTTAGTACATGATACCCCTCCATAAAGTACCTGTACACATCAGGACTACTTGTTTCTAATGCTAGCATGTTTCCAAGGTATACGTGTGCCGACCGCATATAAGTTGTGGCCAGATGCTGTGAAATAGGGTAACATATCTAATACTGCCTGTAAATGGAGCTTCCAGTTGCCAGATCGTTCTGCCTTAAAAAATCATATCAACCTTCTCCATGTATTGAAGCCACAATCTTGATATGCGACTTTGTTTTAAGTTACTACGGTGCGTATCTACTCTCTCTTTTATGTGCTCTACTACAGCAGATGAAAATGCAGATTCAACATCTAACTCACCTGCAAGAACCTGGTTAAACACAGTCAATGCACCCTCGATATCATTGTCAATGCCTATTCATTCATGTCTATATGTTTCTTCAGCAAACAATTTTGCTGTCTCGATTAGGTGATTTTCCGTGTCCACAGATACGTTAACTTGCTCGTCAGAGATACTTTCCTTCTTATTTATTTCCAGTCCAACATTACATGTCTCATCATTTTCCGAACCACCATTGACCTCAGCTCCGTCATTTGTTTCGTCACCTTCAGTTTCACCACTCGGTTTGTTCTTACCTATGTCAATATTAAAGACTTCGGCTGCCATTAACGAATACAGAGCCATATCTACAAGGTTGTGGCCTCTAACTGCTCGTGATATGACTTTGCCTGTTAGCATGTGCATAACAGCATTATCTACATATATTGTTTCTAGCAGTTCTGTTAATCCCGAGTCTGTCATTTTATGACCAATACAGAATAAGAAACTCATTTCCATGTGCAGTCCTCCCAATCTGAGCACAATGTGTCGCAGGTCGCTGTTACTAGGTTCTGATAGAACGATATTCAGGGCTTTCCACCATAGAGGTTGGTCAAATGTGAGGATTTGCGTTACCTCGTATTTCTAGGCATGGTCATTTATAAAATGCAATGTTGAGTAGATACAGGTTTCATCACTCGGGCTAATATGTGTTGCTTCACATTTATAACAACAATTTTAATTAAGTAGCACACAGATCTGTTACTACCTTTAAAATTATGTTTTATTTCAAAATCAAACATATACATACTTTTCATCTATGTAACTGTATAACAAGCTCCATCAAGTGTGTATTAGTTCACTGAATTGGTGTTTAACCTCAGTACCAAAACATGTGTTGTCAAAAAGAGCGGCAAACTTTTAAGGAAGTTACTCTATCAAATCAAACACATTTTAATTAAGGGAGATTATCTGAAATGGTTTACCTACAAATCTACTGTTATGATCAATCTAAAACATTAGTGAGATCAGACAAGTAGATATATTATAAAAAGTTGGATATCTTACTTAATTTAACATTAATACGTAAATATCATTATAAAATTATGTTCCCAAAAATCGTTGATTTTTTCCAATTTTTCTTGAACATTCAACCTCAAAATAAGTACACTTTCAAATTGAGTTGTGAATTGTATTTTAGATATCTGATAGAGAACAACATAAATAGTAAAATACAAAAACAAAAATATGATACTACACACAGATTTAATTTAAGTATTTTATCTCCAAAAATCGGTGATTTTATCACTTTTTTCACCATTTTATCCCAAAATTGAGAGTCTGTCTATTTATTTGGTCAAATTGATCATACATTCTGATTGTCTTCTCTATTACAAGCATTATTTACTATATAACTGTATTTTTTATTGTTTAATTATATATATTTTTTAATTATTCCCAAAAAAGGCGATTTTTTCATTATTTTACATATTTTAGCCCCAAAATAACATGTTAAGCACGTGATTTGAGATGAGGACTTTGGATATATTTTTTCCACAATTATTGGAACCAGAATCAGTTAAAACCATTTCTGTGCCAATTTCTTTTACCTTAAAGTGTATTTTTACTGCTATAATTCCTGAATATTATTTAAGGCAAGTTCAATTGCCTTAAGTTCAGCTGAAAAGATAGAGGCCTTGTCAGGCAGACGGCTCTTTATGCTGTGTTTGTGAACAACAGCTGCTGCAGCTACTTTTTCTCCATCTTTAGAACCATCTGTGTATATATGTTGAAAGTTACTGTATTTCGATTTATTTTCATTAAATTTGCTATGAAAGACAGTAGGGTCTGTATTGGATTTGTTACTATTACAAAGATCGAATATAATTGTTGATGTTTACAAAGTCCACGGTGGAATTTGTGGTACTTTGTACTTGACACTCAAATTTAGGTCGATTTCAGTGTCCCTTAATTTTGGTTTGATACAAAGACCAAATGGTCGAATGGCCTTCGGTTGGAAATTTTAGAAAAGGAAACAATATGTACAGTTAGTATTTGTATAAAGTCTATTCCTCAGAAAATATAGACATTGCTACAATGGGAATTTTAGAAAATAATCAATGGTAATATTATTTATTTCATGTCCATTCGTATAAAGAAATACATTGAAACCGGTTCATAATAATTATATGTATTATGTTCATTTCCCTGAATATAGTACATTGCTAAAAGTTCGGAATTTTAGAAAAGAAATAAAAGTGTAATTATACGTATTACAAGCCCAGTAATCGACGTCATCAGCCGATGCGCGCAAGTGCACGAGATGATCATCCGTAACGAAGATTTGTCTCGACTCGGTAGGTAAACACATGCATTCCAGCTCAAATTCTCAGTCAATAAAAATATAATCGTACCTAAAGTATGCCAATCACTGGTAAAAAGACTAAGTAAATATTCACTTCTGCTAAGACTTGTTGAGAGCAGAATCAAAGAAAGTTATTTTACCGAGATGATTCTCAGCGGAGGTTTTTCATTTTTGTTGTTTTCATGTCAATATTTGGGCTTTATAATTTCATGGATTGACCTTTCACACATACCGATAACAGATACGTGATATAAAACGTAGACAGTAGTCATGTAGATCATGGAAATATGGGTTTCGACATAGATATAGCGAATTTATGAAAATGATTCTCCGCGGAGCTTGGCAACGAGACGATACTCTGCGTAGCCAAATTTTACACACTACTATATCACTTATCCTTATTATGTATTTGCACATTTTAAACTATTTATTTGTTTGTAGACATAGGGAAGAAGAAAAAATCAAATCTCCCCTTACACAGACCAAAGACAAAAAGATACGGACACCTTTTGACACAATTGTGGAAATAGTGAATTCTAGGAACCCAGTCCGTTCAAACATCCGAGCCCGCCGAAATACACGAAAAAGTCGGCGAAGCGATCATTAAAATCATTAAAAACAGCAAGAAGCATCATATTCACAACAATTTACATGATATACTGGTACACAAGAAACACAATAACCAGTTCTTTCCCCAAAGCAATGGGTGTCAGCCGTGTGGAAAAGGATGCACCATATGCCCATACATTCCTACTAAGAAACGTTTAGTGACCATCAGGGAAAAACGTATCGTATAAGGAACAGTATTAACTGCAAGTCCAAACGTTGTATATGCTATCTTCTGTAAGAAATGCGATGAATTCAGACAGACGACCCTCTTTACCAGCGTCATCTGTTAAACTTGTCTCGCATGAGAAGCAAATGTGACAATCCGGTCGCAGCGCACTTTGTTAGTGATGGCCATTCGAAGGAGCATTTCTTGGCCTGGAGATATTGAATGAAAATACAATCTACAGACGGGCCATAGAATGTCTGTGGAAGAAAAAACTCCGCACGTACCGGTCGTATGGACTAAATACGAAAGAGTAGGACCCCAACGGCCAAATACAAGATTCCCGCCGTACCCGCGACACAACGTCGTTAAAACTCCCGCGTCAACGTCATGACGTCATTTTCGTTTCCGTGTATATACAACAATGAACAAATAAATGCCGCTGATGAAGACCGCTAGGTCGAAAGCTATAGCAAAAAAGAAAGATTTTGCTATTTACATATATGTAAATAGAAACGTTACTTATTATTATCAGTATATAATCAACACACTATGGATTCGCTCTGAAAGTGAGGTATTCATTCATGTGTTTTCTTCTGACGTTGTTAAACCTTTTATTCTTGAATGTTCTCTCGGCGTTACAGTTTAGTTGTTCCGTTCCCGTATCCGCTCAAAAACAGACGGCGACCTAATACTCCATATCTGCAACAATAAAAAAAGAGTATGATAATGGACCTTTGGAAACGGCCGAGCACGACACATACGAAATATTGCAGTCTCGGTTTGATTGAGACTGCTCATGAGTGGTAGTGAAATATGCTAGCTACCGCTCAAGCCCTCTAGCCCCGGGTTGAGCAGAAAACACACTTTACCAAAGTAAATAATGGTGAAAGTAATTTACAAAAAAAACCGTAATACTAATACATCGCTACGCCATACTTATATGGTCTCGTGTTTGCATTTCGACTCCGATGTCATAAGTGCAACTTTATTTTGAGGCGAGAGGACATTTATCACGTAGCAGTGGAACATATGTTTTTCAGTTCAATAGGTTGCATATAGTTTCTAAATAAAATAGATCTGTAAAACAATGTCACTTGTGATTTTTCGTATCTGTTTATTGTTAAGTTTTAATTTGCAAACATGATTTCATTAGCTTTGATGTCGTTTTTTTATATGTGATAGTCGATTATCTCCAGACAAACCATGGGGATTGGACAACCAATGGTCAGTTTGAATAGTCGACTGTCTCCAGTCAAACCATGGGGATTGGACAACCAATGGTCAGTTTGAATAGTCGACTGTCGCCAGTCAAACCATGGGAATTGGACAACCAATAGTCAGTTTGAATAATCGACTTTCTCCAGTCAAAGAGTATAAAGAGAGATATTTGGAAATCGCCAAATACAATAAATATATTTAAAATAAAGATTGCATTCTCGGTTTGATTGAGACATTGTTCGTAAATGTTTGCTACCGTTTGCGCCCTCTAGCCGAGGTGAGACAGAATTTAAAATTTCAATTGTACGCACGTTTTGAGCCATCCCGAAAATAGTATGCATATGACGGTGAACCTTCAATGAGATATTTTTTATAACATCCCATGGCCATCGGAGTTTGACCCAGTTTCTAAATAAATTTTGCCCAAAACGACAAAATCAATGGATGAAGTAAATTAAATGGAATTTTGTTGGGAGATGAGGTCATGAAGCCTGCGTATCACAAGTAACAAGTCAAAATACTAAATTGAAAAGCAATTACATATCCTAATGGTGATTAAACAATACTCAGCCCTATATAGACTGGAGTTGTGGAACCACCTAGTTAAAATTTATTTAAGAAAACATGGGTGTTGGTCTGCCAATAGTGGGTTTGTACAGTCGACTTTTCCAGTCAAACCATGGACGTTGGTCTGCCGATTGTGGATTTGTATATTCGACAGTCTCTAGTCAAAACATGGGGGTTGGTATATGTTGACATTGGGACTGTTTCCAGTCAAAAATTGGTGTTAGGCTGCCAAAAGTCAGTCTGTATAATCGCATGTCTCCAGTTAAACATGGGGTTTGGGCTGCCAACGGTCAGTCTGTATAGTTGTATGTCTCCAATCAAACCATGGGATTTAGGATGCCAGGAGTAAATCTGTAATGTCATCTGTCTCCAGTCAAGCCATGACGGTTGGGATGTCAACATTCAGTCTATATGGCCGTCCGTCTTCGGTCAAACCATGGGGATTGGGCGCCAACGGTCAGTTTGAATAGTCGACTGTCTCCAGTCAAACCATGGGGATTGGACAACCAATGGTCAGTTTGAATAGTCGACTGTCGCCAGTCAAACCATGGGAATTGGACAACCAATGGTCAGTTTGAATAATCGACTTTCTCCAGTCAAAGAGTATAAAGAGAGATATTTGGAAATCGCCAAATACAATAAATATTATATCTAAAATAAAGATTGCATTCTCGGTTTGATTGAGACATTGTTCGTAAATGTTTGCTACCGTTTGTGCCCTCTAGCCCGAGGTGAGACAGAATTTAAAATTTCAATAGTACGCACGTTTTGAGCCATCCCGAAGATAGTATGCATATGACGGTGAACCTTCAATGAGATATGTTTATAACATCCCCTGGCCATCGGAGTTTAAACCCAGTTTCTAAATAGATTTTGCCCAAAAACGACAAAATCAATGAATGAAGTAAATTAAATGGAATTTTGTTGGGAGATTAGGTCATGAAGCCTGCGTATCACAAGTAACAAGTCAAAATACTAAATTGAAAAGCAATTACATATCCTAATGGTGATTAAACAATACTCAGCCCTTTATAGACTGGAGTTGTGGAACCACCTAGTTATAATTTAATTAAGAAAACATGGGTGTTGGTCTGCCAATAGTGGGTTGTACAGTCGACTTTTCCAGTCAAACCATGGACGTTGGTCTGCCGATTGTGGTTTTGTATATTCGACTGTCTCTAGTCAAAACATGGGGTTGGTATATGTTGACATTGGACTGTTTCCAGTCAAAAATTGGTGTTAGGCTGCCAAAAGTCAGTCTGTATAATCGCATGTCTCCAGTTAAACATGGGGTTTGGGCTGCCAACGGTCAGTCTGTATAGTTGTATGTCTCCAATCAAACCATGGGACTTAGGATGCCAGGAGTAAATCTGTAATGCCATCTGTCTCCAGTCAAGCCATGACGGTTGGGATGTCAACATTCAGTCTATATGGCCGTCCGTCTTCGGTCAAACCATGGGGATTGGGCGCCAACGGTCAGTCTGTGTAGTCGTTTGTCTCCAGTTAAAATATGGGTTTAGGTTGGTCATCTGTCAAATGATTGTCTGTTTCCGGTCAAACCATGGGGTTTGAGATGTCAATAGTCTATCAGTCAGTCAATATGGTCGTCTGTTTCCGGTCAAATCATGGGGGTTGGGATACCATGTGTTGGTCGGTAAAGTAATGTATTTAGTCAAAACATGGGAATTGTGCTGCAAACAATCATTCTGTATTGCTGACTATCTCCAGTCAAGACTTCGTGGCTGACTTGCGAACAGTTGGTCATTAAGCTGAATGCAAATTTATTTTGTTATATCTTCCCTTTTATAAATTACACGACCACCATATTAGAACTATCAGTGTGTGTTTGAAACACCAAACAACTTTTGTGTTTTAATTCGCTCTGATCAAACAAACATAAAACATTTGTGATCTATTCTCCAAAATAATTTAAAAAAAACTCAGGTTTTCAAATTATACCAATAAATGTTACATTCTGAAAGAATAACAGACAATAGAAGGGTGTTAA
The DNA here is from genome assembly GCA_037043455.1 of Cyrtodaria siliqua. Classification (NCBI taxonomy): domain Eukaryota; kingdom Metazoa; phylum Mollusca; class Bivalvia; order Adapedonta; family Hiatellidae; genus Cyrtodaria; species Cyrtodaria siliqua. The sequence goes on from JAWPHD010015837.1 coordinate 19,216, forward strand.
TTCTGACAGGCAAACATGTATTCGAATTATTAACAACATAATTCAATGGCGATGATTCCGGTTCCTGCTCCTCATCAGTCTACTATAGTTCAACCCACGCAAGGTTCAAACATGGCGGACAAAAATAAACTTTCACAAATTTGAAACTAACTTTGTTGTATCTTCGGTATTTATAGACATTTGACTTGAGTTATAAATGTGTTATTTGTATGTAGTCAGTTACTCGATACATATATACAATTGCAACAACAATTAAGGTTATAATAGCGTAAATGAGTCTCCATTGCCCTTCCATAGTAAAGTGAGAAAGTTGACAAGCTGTTAAAAACTCAAACCTCGTTAGAATTCTGGGAAACTTACTTTATCATGCAAATAAACATGTCTGCTATTAAACATCAACAAGGAAATAGGGGGTTTAATACCTTCTAAGAAACATTTCTTCAGTTGTATACAAACACCGGTTCAAAGGTCAACACTATTTTTACCCATTGCAATTTCATACCCTGTCTGCTTTCACTTCTCAAATTTATATCAAAAACTGTCAAAAACATGATGACCTGCATTTTCAAATATGAACAACATGTCCAAAATACAGTTACAGCCAAAAAATAGCAGGAAACTGCACTAAAAAAAGTTTTTAAAGAAAAAAAGATTAGCACTCTTTTATACAGAACTACTTTCGACTGCACCAGGCGAGCACATCCTGTTGATTTAGTGTAATTAGACCTAAACTGTTTTACAGCGAATTATTTGAGAAATTGCGTTGCCGGTGTCAAGGTAAAAAACGTACGGTTTAAATGCACCATGTAGAATCAGCATAGTCTAAAACCTGGGATGGAATGGAATTGGAATAGAATGAGCCTTTGATTCCAATCGCATTCCATTCCATTCTAGTCTAAAGTTCCCTTTCCATAGCTTAGTCTGTGACACATGTACTGAGTATAGGATAAAATATGGAATGGACCTGGACGAAAATTGGAATGAAAAAAAGTGAAATATGCTTATTTTACCATATAAGGCTATCAGGAAAGCATGGGAACACAATGTAATATATCTGACATGTTTTAACCTATTGGTATTATAACCTCTAGCTACACACACACAGACTGGCACACGCAGACTAGCACACACACACACACACACGCACGCAAGCACTCGCGCGCACACACGCACACAAACATTGACATAAGTATGTACATGGCAGACACATGTATGCAAACTAACAAAGACAGTGCACAATATCATATCATTGTAGTGTAGTAGGACTCAGTTGGGGTGTATGTAAATAGATATGTTGTAAGCGCGTTACTACTGTCTCGCCGCAGAGCGATAGCGGTAGGTATCGCTTCACATGCAATCGTTCTGAGTTCAAACCCCGCTGAGTGTACTAGTTTTTCCTCGTCTGTTACAGTAGTATGGTCGGTGGAATTGCCTTTGATGAATACATAGCATTAAATCTTTTAATTCCATACAGACAAAAGGGCGGAGCTTTACCATACTATAACGTCCGATAAATTAATGGAAGTTAGAGTAAGGACAACACTATACTACACACAAATACATATAGTCTGTCACAGCTTGTTAGTGCCTATTAACCAAGTTTTTTTTCTATGTTTAGCGTCATTGGGCTGGTAAGTTTTTGAATGTCTGGTCCAAAAAATCTAAACATTTTTGACATTCATATGGAAACCATCGGAAACGTATTTCCACGTCGACGACTACGCAAAACAAGTTATAAAATGACTAGCGAAATGAACAACTTGAACAACTACATCAATTCCTAATAGGAATAAACAAAATGCTTACTACATGAGTATCATTATAACTTGTTTTGTTGTTTGAATATGGTTTCCGTTGAAAAACGTCCAAATAATGATGAAAAATACAGCTCTTTTGTACAACGGCCCATTTGGCTCACATTCACTTCACCTCTAACTCTTGACTTCCGAATTCCGCATTTATAAGTAGGTAGTAAGTAAGTAGTACGAGTAAAAGACTACTACTACTACTACTACTTCTACTATATCTACAACTACTACTTCTACTACTACTTCAACTATATATACAACTACTATTACTACTTAAAATAGTATTAATAATAATGTATGCGTACACGTGCATGTATGCGCTTTGCGAAATCACAGAGTTAAAGATGCAGTTACTTCTCACATTTTATATTTAATAATCGTGTAATATAAAAATGCACGAATATTGCCAGTGACCACGAATGCTGTATTTTTTATAATCTAAAATCCATAACCTTAAATCAAATTCTATATATAGAGGATCTTACTTACATACTTTCATTATTGAATTTATTAAACGAGTTGGCAAATGATATAATGCGAGGCTCTTGCCGAGCATAATATCATTTTTACTAACGAGTTTAATAAATTCAATAATGAATGAGAACGAATGTTAGATTCTATTTATCACAGAACACACATATCGACTTTTATTGCCATAGTCATTATCGATGTTTTTGACAACGCATACTAGGCTTATTTGCATGCTTATATAACTAGTAGTATATCGAAAATATAGAATGGTGTTATTCCACTCCCAAACCGTAAGTTATGTGATAAAATCTGAATATCCCTGTTGATCCTTTGTAAACGTATATACTATTATATCCTATCAATATACACAAACACCAACTTGAGTATCTTTGATCCTTGGCACACTATAAACTTCAATATAAAATATAAGATTGTCAAAAATAACTTACTATTGATGCAAACATGAAAAAACAAACATCCTTTTTGTGTGTGTCGTCTTTTCATTGTCTATGAAGCGATGACATTACCCTCTGAGTCTCTTAACATTTAATTGGTACGAATAAACTGTAATCTTATATCCGAAAGTTAATACGCGGATCCAGGATTTTACCTCGAGGGGGAGCAAAAGTTTTCACAATAACAAGAAAACTACAACACACGTTTCTTTTCGATTTTTTCGGGATGGTGTATCTAGGGGTGTCCAGTTGGAGGTCCGGAGGCGGTCCAAACTTTACAAACCTTAATATTTTATGTAATTTATAAAATCTCAGTCCGGTCCTTCGCACGGGCTTCCCTCTGGATCCGCTAGTGATCCACTCTGAATTTATACTCCAACCTGGATCTGCTAGTGATATACACCACACAAACACATACCAATAAAATATTTCTTTACTTCAGAATTCCGCATTCCGCACTCTGGATTCCGAATTCCGCATTCCATAATAATGTTGTTTATTTTCATGTTTGCACTAATACTAAATAAGAGTATTTTTGAAAATCTGATATTTTATATTGAAATTTATAGTGTGTATATACAAAGGATTAACAGATACTCACCCCGTTTGGTTGCCGGGGTAGAATACAACCACTGCAAATCCCGCTAGTGGCAGATGGGTAGGACCCACCTTTATGTTCCTTTTGTCATTTTTTATCATGCTCATTCAAGGTCTTCATATGCAAACGTGGAAACGTGGCTCCATCGTAAATGGAGTGTTTACTATATAATTTGCAGCAACTCTGCAGTTCTGCAGATTAGAAGGTTCGAGGCCCATTCTCCATATTTTATCTTGATGTAAATGGAGGATGAGCCTGGCATGTTCATCCCTGTTAGGCGCCATATAACCTTGCATCTGCTGGTGCGCCCTAAAAACCCAATTCAATTAACAGATACTCGAGTAGGAGTTTGTGTATATTTATAGGGTATAATAGTAGGAGTTTGTGTATATTTATACGGTATAATAGTAGGAGTTTGTGTATATTTATACGGTATAATAGTAGGAGTTTGTGTATATTTATAGGGTATAATAGTATATACGTTTAATGTGTATTTGTACAAAGGATACACGGATACTCAGGTTATAGGGAATTTAATTTAAAATATGTGGTTTATTTAAAAATACAACAATCGTGGTCACTGGCAATATTCATACACTTTTATATTACATGATTATTAAATACAAAACGTGAGAAGTAATTGCATTTTTGACAGTAACACTGTGATTCACAACCCACACACACACACAGACGCACATGCACATGCACGCATGAATTATTATTATTACTATTATTATTATCATTATTATTATTATTATTATTATGGTCTAACTCTAGCAAACAATAAACAATAGCTCTTTTTCTTATTATTTCTACTTGTCATTTTTGCCTATTAACTATATTATTATTATTATCTTACTACCTACTTCTAAATGCGGAATTCGGAATGCGGAATTCGGAATTCGGAAAGCAGAATTCGGAATGTGGAATTCGGAATTCGGAATGCGGAATTCGGAATGCGGAATGCGGAAGTCAAGAAATAGAAGTGAAATAAATGTGAGCCAAATGGGCCATGGTAGTTGTTATCCTCTAGACTCTTCGTTACTTTTTTTCTTGCCTGGTAGGTAGACTTCGAGAAAGCAACGTTGTTTTTCTCAGTATATTTGTTTTGAAGTATGACTGCATCAGCCAGAGGAGAAATGTTTATTACAGTACACTTTTATTTGTTATGCAGGATGACTCTTTCAACCAGAGGAGAAATGTTTGTTTTCATTAGATGTGTCATGTATGATGACCCGCTAAAGATAGAAAAAACTCGGTATGGCCTTATTTAAAAACCTCGATGGGCTTAGCCCATCTCGGTGTTGTATGAAAGTCAGTTGGTAACCAACTCGCTGAGACTAGACTTTATATATTACATGATAAACACATTCCAGGTTTTACACTATGCTGAGTGAAACTATGGTTTAACTAGAGTAAGTTCGCAATACTCCTTTACTAGACATGCGCAGATCAACGACCATAGTTAAACTATAGTTAGTGATCGAAGTCCCTCAGTGCCATATGATAATAGACCTGCACAACTTACTACGATAACGACTAGTATGCATTTTAGCAGGTGCTGCCTAAGACCGAGCAGAGCTCTTACACTTTTTGTTTCTTCCTTTAAAGGGCCACACAGCAAAACATCTAGACGGTAGAGATACGTTTTATCTCAACCATTAAAATAACACCTCGATATGTTAATTTTAACCTGCTTGCACAACCATATATTTAAATAAAAGATAAACAATTGGGAGATTTCAACATTTCCGGCGTGCAAACGCCGGATTGCGAATTCACCATTTTAACTGAAAATCTAAGATAGTGGAACGTATAATGGTGGGAGTGGGATAATTCAAGTGAAATACATGACAGCGTTATGGTTCTTGTCATATCCCAGTGTGTAATGACAACGAACATGTGTGCCAAGTTTCAAAGCTTTCCGAGAAATGAGGAAAAACAAAAACGTTAACCAAAACGTCATTATGTGGTCCGAGTATTAACTTTCACTCCCCATCCAACCCCTTCTCCAAGAAGCGAAAACGGGGATGGCTGGGGTATGAAATAAAACCTTAATTTCGACTTCGAAAGTTTGCATGTTGTAAAATTAAAATATTTACTAGGCAATTATAAACAGTTTGTCGCAATTTTTTCAGTAAAACCTGTTTTTAAACGTGTTTTATTGTCGAAATACCCGTTATAAAATCCTGTTAATATAAGCTTTCCCATCGCTGAATGGAATTAAGGCTGGACCACGTAATTGTGTAGACGAACATACGGATGGACGGACAGACAGAAAGACAGAAGGACGGACTGACAGAAATCGCCAAACTATCAGTCTGGAATTGCTACGCAATCTGGCTAAAAAACACAATGAAAAACGCAACGCAGACACTAATATTTCTAATAACGGGTCAAATTGGGCATTCCATATATAGTATATATTTTAGGGATTTTCCTATGATGTTTTTATACAAACAGTGGACTCTGGTTTGTTTGCCATATTCCATCGTATGTACTTGTATATACAAAAAAGGTCAAATATTGAACATCTGCCAAATAACAAACACACCAATTGCTCAATAAATGCATCAGGTGTTATGCCACTACTACTACTAATTGCATTTGCATGTTTTAATCACATTTATTAAAGTAATATATTGATATGATATATAAATGTATTTGTAGCATGGTCACAGACAATTCTCTTTGTTCAGACACAGGTGTAAATCGTTTAATTGAAAAAAGACCTGTCAGAATAACTGTGAGAATAACAGTGAGAATAACAGGTAGAATAACTGAAATAGAGCTGAAATGGACATGCTACAAAACAAATAGAGTATGGTTTCATCTCGTTGGTTAATTTAAACACCTCGATGGGCTACGCCCATCTCGATGTTTAAATGAACCAACTCAATGAAACCATACTCTATCTATTACTTAATGTCAATTTCCTTTTGTCAAGAACACCTGTCCATCTGCCAAATGTACTAAAAGTATACGGTCTGAGAATAAATTGCCAGTTTATGATATTGCTAGTAATGACATTTGCATATTTGAATGATGCTTAATAAATAGTGGATATCAAATATACATTTGATAGAAAATGAGGAGATAAACAAACGTTGCATCACGCGTATACTTGCACTTTCAACAGGCGTTATTGCTTTTATGTCAGGTTTGAGCCACACGTTCTCCCAGCATTAATGAAGGCCTTTGCAGTCAGTATTAAATTAACAACTAGAACCAAAATATTCCTACTTTGTTCAAATTCCTACTCTGCACACGGACGATTGTAGATTATCGTTTGAATATAGCTTAACAGTTCAACAGATAATATAAAAACAGTATTTTTCTCTAAATCTACTATATTTAACCTACTGTATGCGGCATAATTATCATTTAAGGCATAAACATATATAATAGCAGTGTCTTCTCAAACATTATTAATTGACTGGAACAAGAAATTAAGAAAATATTTGCCTAGATTTTTATATGAAAATGCATAGAGGTCACGTTAAGCAATCAAAGTGTAAAGTAAATGAGGGGTGCAATTTGAAGTGTACGTACCTGTAAAGTTTATACATTCAATTATGGACCAGTCACTACTGTAAGTAGGTGCGTTCATTCCAGCTGCCTGGCCGGTTTTCAACATACTCCTAATATGAGGTTCTAGAAAGGGTTTGTGTGTGGGGGGGGGGGGGGGGGGGGTGGGGGTGGGGAGGGGCGGGGGGCAATCCCCCGAATTTGTTTTCATATTTTCACTAAACTGGTGCCTTTGAAAGCGATATTTGTCAAGAAAATAGACATTGTATGTCCCGCACGCCCCCCTCTCCCACACTTCCCCCACCCCCTATAAAAAAGGTGGCAATTTTCCACTGTTGTCCCACTCCCCACTCTGATTGTTATTGCAGTTTTCAGTTTTTTAAGGATTATTTTTTCCATGTTACTCAAAGGACTGCCATGCTACGCCCCAGCAAGATTTACCTCAATGACCTTTATGTCATGTTATGTCATATATTGAAATGTACATTAAATATATACATGGACTAGAGTGCGTATGTAAAATATGTAAGGTATGCACATTGTAAGGTACATTTCTGGTTCAAGTGTCCCTAGCTGACTGAATATTTTTTTTTTGTCAATATTTTGTGTTCTTGACGGATAGTTGCATGCTAAGATACTGAACAGTAATAGGGATTTTCTATTGACTGAAGATGTGGAGTTTAAGTTTTCACTATTGTGTTTTTCTTTGTTGTAAACAGAGATATAAAGAAAGGTTAGTTTAATTTTGACAACCAATAACAAATAATAAAACAGCTGCTAATGATAAGCATTATTTTAATGCATTTAATAAATATCGTTTCATTCGTAACTTCTCATCAATATCCCGAAGAATGGCGGGATTGGCCGAGCTAGTACGAATACTCCGAATAAGCGTATTATCAAACTACGAAAAGAGAAAAAGAGACAATCGTCCAAGTGAAACAGACTGATGATTTGAGGAAAAAATCCGAAATTGCCGAACATAATTTCATCAATGGCGGCGCTTCCGGTGCGACACATTTTTTTTTCCCAGGCAGGTACGATTTCAAAACTTGCACATGTGTTATCATTAGCCGAGCTGTGCTCGGTATGACTTCAGACTAAATTCTAAGTACGAGAAAATGTTGGGGGCTGATCTCAAAGTTGTATAATAACCTGGGTTTTAGTAGGCTCACAAGGGTTTGTCTAGAAAAAAAGCCAATAAAAAATCAAACTAAAAAATACATACTATTTATATTTCTGTCGATTTATATTTCTGTTAATATATATATATATATACATATATATAAATACGTCATATACATCAACCTTTCAGACTATTTTTTCTTAATACAGTCTTCGATACAACCACCCAGACTCGGCTGGAGTTATAAAGGGGTTTGCCTGAATAATTGATCAATAAAAACGTTTCAGAGGCGGGTACACATCAGATGCAGATCCAGGATTTTGGTTGGAGTATTTGTGTTTGGGAGGGGCGGAGGCGGGGGCAGCACCATTCGTAATAAAATGTTTTTCTACATGACGTTTAGTGAATTCTATTGTATTTTTTCAGAATAATTTTATGTTAAATCCAGTGATAACTAACAGTAGAAATGGTGCGCGCCCCAGGTAATCCGGCATGCATAGGTTATACTTGTGGGATTTTAGAGTGTGGGGGTGCCGGGTCCACCTTATCCCTGAATCCGCCTTAGTACATGATAAATTCACTTTTATCCCCTATGTCTTACCCTAAAATTGCCGCCGTAGCCGGGATAGTGTCTAAAACACTCCTGCGGGTTCAAATCCCACTGGGACCTCAAATTGTCAAGTGATAAAGTGTCAATTCTTAATGTATTTTTTTTGTGGTGTGGAAAAATATTGATATTTCCTATTTTACATTCTCTAAATATAGTGAATGAAACTAAAACTATCTATTATTTACAAGAATATTCGAATATTCATTGCGGGACAGCAATTTGTGCTATCCTAGGTTACTCACCAGGATACATTTAAAGAGTCAAACGGCAATTTTTGTTTTTGTTTAAGTCACGGTATTCCGTTAGTCTTTTTTAAACTGTTTACACATTTGAATAGTGCAAATAAATTGCTTTACATATTCCTAGCTGTTGTTTATTTTTTCACCAATAAATATATTTAAATCAATGGTAGTACTGAAAACTCAAATTGTACTACCTTTTATTTCAATATCTGACTTTTAATACAAAACCCTGTAGGGTTTTTAAAAACTAAAAGATCGTGCAGCGTGTGCGCTTATCGCCTTGAATGCACACTAGACATGCTAGAACAATCAAATTTATCAGTTAACCCTAAAATCAAAAAGGATGAGGCCGCCACTATTGAAAAAAGAGTATGATAATGGACCTTTGGAAACGGCCGAGCACGACACATACGAAATATTGCAGTCTCGGTTTGATTGAGACTGTTCATGAGTGGTAGTGAAATATGCTAGCTACCGCTCACGCCCTCTAGCCCCGGGTTGAGCAGAACTCAATATTCATAAAATCAACAGCACAACATTTTAACCATCCCGAAGATGGCATGCATATGGCGGTGGACATGGAGTTATCCTTCTTTAACGTATTCCCCATGTCGTACGGCGTATGGTCCCAGTATCTAATAAAATGAAATGCCCCGAAGAGCGAAATAAACATAATGGAATTTAGTTGGGAGCAGCGGTTATGAAGCCTGCGTATAAAAAGCAGACAACATATCTTATGAGTGGTTAAACAATACCCAGAAGGTTAGGTGTTTTTTTTTACAATGTATGTTATACATGAGTGCTCAATTATTAAAGAATGTTTTCGCATTTTTTTCGGCGTTTATACGGTTTTAAACGTCGGTAGTAAATGGCGTAATCCATGAATCGCGTTAGTATTGAATTGAATGTTGTTTAACGGCTCATCAACACAGTATAGGTTATTTAGAGCCGCCCCAGAGAGAGGGGAAGGATACATAGCAATCCGGGAACCTGCCCTACACTTATTATTGAATAGATTCCTATGGTTCTTTTACGTGCTCGGAGGATAGACCGATACACGGGACCGCCCGGTTTACGTCCCCATCCGACGGACGAGGCTAAGGGAAAGTGTCTTGCCCAAGAACACACCGACGAACTCAGTGGCTTCACGGAGGATTGAACCCGGGGCCTCCGGTTACAAATCCGCCGCGCTACCGACTGCGCCACGTTAGTGCTTTATGGTAAATTTGCCATTGAATACCGGCGTTTAAACCCACATAAACGCCTGAAAAAAACACGCTGTCACGGGTTTTTCCATTTAATATTAGCAAAACCGAATAAAGGGCGAAAGGAAAAGGGAATTAATTATTGTATTTACATCATTTTCCCGTCGCTATAATAGTATCAGCAACAATTCTAATGATAACAAAAAGGAAAAGAGAAACCACTACTGTCAGTGTCTTTTCATGCAGTGGAATATCCATTATCTCTGTTAATGTTTACCACCACTAATTACACGTAAGCCTCCGAGGTGTAGAATGTAGTTCCTATAATAAAAAGTAATCCCTCCCTTTGTGATGAAAATGGGCATTATAAGTAGGGGAAAACTGCCCATTTCTATTCGATTTTGTGGTTGTATGTATAAGAAGCGTATTAGTTTAACTGGATCACTGATGAACATTTTCGAAATTTCGGCTCTATGCTTACACGTTGTGAGCAATGAAAACAGTCAATAAATGAAAACAGCTGTACCCTTGACCTGTTTTGTAAACAAACAAGAACTTTCTTACATGTCTTGTGATCCCACCTTTTCTTGTGTTGAATTTGAAGCAAATCATTAATATGTGACACTTTAACATTGGTGTATATGGGGGAAATAATTAGTGGTTTAATAACTTAAGACACACCGGATGCAAGCGCAGTATCTTCATGCAGTGCGTACGGTGTCAGACCGGTGAAAATCAGCCCATTGAACACAATGCAATATAGGCTATATTTGGAGATCAGTCACAAGTTCCATAACATTCGTTCGCTTAAATACACTTTTATTCTGTATATTAAACTCATTTGGCTAGCAAACGGTCCCATATCTGGAATAAAACACCGATTCAGTTTTTCAACATTTCGCGTCATCCATTCACACCATGCGTATTTTGAAATAAACATCTGTCAAAACCACATAGCTACCAACCTCTGTGCTCATACTCTCCAAAAAAATAATCCTGACAAGCACAGTAAAATACTTACTATTCATGACAACAGATATACTACTTTAACCTTAAGGTTAGATTTAACAGTGAAATAGAAACTAATCTGGAAAAAAACACATTCAAACTAGAAACTTTGGATTCTTTCAAGGAACTATTTCAGCACCCTACGACCCGGAAGTACTTCCTGACTGGTCTGACACCGTGCAGTCCGTTCACCTCCTTGAAGCGGAATAGCCACTTTTTATGCGTGCGCAGCCGAGCGTAAATAGTCCCTCCTACTTGAACAAAAAATGAAGTATATTCGAGATTAAGCGCTACATTGTTTCAAAGGAAAGTATCAAGAAAATGCAAAAAATATGAAGTTAATTAAACCAGTTTACAAAGATAGTATGAAGCGAATATCAACTTTATTAGGTGAAGCTTAGAAAAGGAAGCATGGGGAATAACTGGTCGTTTGTAAAAATGATATATTGCTCTGCAAACCATCTCATCATATCATGTATGCCAACTAGTTTAGTAAATTCTAAAATAATGATGGCTGGTTGTTTGGTTGAATTGTGGTGTACGTTTTTTTCAGCTCATTTTAGTATATATATGACGGTCGATTTTTTGTTAGTAATGGCAGACCACCCACTTTTCCCTACAAGTTCATGCAGAGTCAATAATAACTTCCATTGGCCTATATATAGTGATGCGCAAACGGTTGGTCGAGCATTCAGTGCGTATTGCCTGTTGAGAAAACCCCTCTGTTTTGCTTCCAAAGGATCTCTCTTATCAGTATTTATTAAAACGGGTCTGATTTATAACAACCAGAGAGGTCCTACTAACATCATATCGATGATTAAAGGTTGTGAATCACATGTCCCTGTTAAATAAAATGAAAACAAAGATACAAACAATAGTATTTACACATACTTGTTTGTTTCCTCCGACGTCTTGTATCTTTAAATGCAAACTGGTAATAAAACGAATCTGAATTTACTGTCTTCAGGAAGCTGCTGATATATTTAGAATGAACCGATAGCAGTGCCTTCATTTGTTTATTTGTTACAAATGTTACGTAAAACTATTTTAGGAGGTGCCAATCACTTGAATGACGAAAGCATGTTGTTGCTGCTTTTAAATATCTTTTCAATTTAACTAGAGGTTGCTTTTAGTAAAAACAGATGTCTCCCCCACTGGAGAAAGGGCCGAAAATCATTCAGCTGGAACACGACAAAGAAATGCGCATCTACACTTAACAATGTACATCTCTACCAATAATTACTGAATAGGGGATCCCTTGGAAGCAAGTTTCGTTGAAATCTGACCAGGAGACAAAGTTTGTGTATGAACACCTTTTAAGGGCCAGAACTTCGCCAAAATAATTCAACCGGAACATGTCGACGACATGCGCAACTAGGCATGGTACTGATCATCATTGCCAAGTTTCCTTGAAATCTGGCCAGTGGTTCAGGAGAACTAGTGAGTAAAATGTGTATTGAACATTTTAAAGGCCTCTTACTCTTGCAAAAAGTATTTGACTGAAACACAGCGACGACATGCACAACTAGGTTTGATACTGATCATACTTGCCAAGTTTCATTGAAATAGGGCGAAGGGTTCATGATTACTAGTCCAGACAAAATATGTGTATTAAAACCTTTAAATGGTCATTACTGCGGCAAAAATCATTCAACCGAAACACGGCGACGATATGCACAAATAGTTTTGGTACTGATCATCCCTGCAAAGTTTTACTGAAATGTGCTAGGGATGCAGGAGAACTAGTCCGCACAATGTTTGTGCATTAAAACATTTAAAGGGCCTCCGCCAAAAATTATTCAACCAGGGCACGGCGAATATATGCACAGCTAGACTTGGCACTGATCATCCATGCCAAATTTCGCTGAAATCTGGCCAGGGGTTCAATAAACAAAGTTTGTATATTAAACCATTTAAAGGACCATAACTCCGCCAAAAATCATTCAACCAGAACATGGCTAGGCTTGGTGTACTGATCATCCCTGAAAAGTTTCATTGAAATAAGGCCTGAAGTTCAGAAGAACAGAGTTTGTGACATACAGATGACAGACAGACAGACAGACAGACAGAAAGCAAAACACAATTTCCCCTCCACGAAGTTGGGGAGCCATAATTATTCCCGAATGAAATAGTATAAGAGATAGCCGTCAGCAGACAATTTATTTTTCATATCACGGAGCTTGGCCGTTCGTGCATGTAGTAAATAATAAGTATGTATCCTACACGTTACATAATACGACGCCCTGTGTGGTTTTGGGCAAGAACAGGGTCATTGTTCATCCAGAGATAGTGTTAAAATCTTAGGATACTTAGGAATCCCGGACACGTGTTCTACTCTTACTTTTAACGATGCGTTCAGACACCTTCATTATTTGAAATGTTACTTTATAAAATGCATGTTAGTAACGTTAAATGTAGTTAAAGGTGTTGCAGTATTTGTAGTGCGATTGCGTTACAGCCGCGTAACTTAGCTGAGGTCTTTTTTTATTCTATGTTTTACGAACCCTTCTCTCAAAAACTCCCATTTTCCTCCGCTGCAAGTTTGAACCGCCATTTACAAAAAAAAAATCGGAAACTTGCGCGAGTAAAAATAGCATGAACGATAGTCAAATACTAAGCACAAACGTATCGAAAGACTCATTTCATTTCAAAATCACTGTTAGAATTATTATAATAATAATTGGACAGTGGCATATACAGACAAAATGGACGACTGGTAGCTGCAATTTGGTACACTATGTTGCCGCACTTGTCGTTTGTTAAGATATAAAGTACGGTAAGGACTGCAGCAAATCCATGACCTGTGGGAACAGTTTGGCACAGTTAGGCCAATATGTACACCATGCTTCCAGAATGGCAAAGAACCATCCACCAGAAACAAACGAGTTAAGAAAAACTAATCTGATCATTTGAACTAAACATTGTACAAAACTAAACATTTTACAGACAATCAGTTTTGCAAAATGCTCACAAATTTGAGAAAATGTATTATTGTTTATTCCATGTATATTGATTGAACGATTTTATTTTATTCAAATGAAATTTATTATTATAATTAAATAATATTCAGCAAGCATAGTTCATCTTCTGATTTTTTATTGGGATCATTTTAATACACACGTACTACCTATACACCATTTTAAGCACGCACGTAGGTTTGTCAAAAAGTAAAAAATGTCAGATATAATGTCAGATACTTTTAAATAATATATAAACAAATAATATGCATGTTTTAGTTTTTTGTTTACCGGAACACAAAACTTGAAGATTTCCATTGAAAATTAATGTTAATCAAAAGTGTGCTATCAGTATGTATTTTCACATAATAATTTGTTTTCCGACCAAACAATAAAATCTTGAATTCAGATGGAATTTTATATTTATTTTTTTCCCTCCTCATACGACATTCATGGATCCTGGCCGTTCGTAAAACATAGAATAAAAAAAAAAAGGCCTGACGTCAAGTAAACAACAAAACGACGTCATGATTTCCGTTACAAATTGCCGCGTGTCCTATCACTTTATCCAACTCATTTATTAAAACCACTAATACACAGTCATGTAATATCCTCTGTATCAGTCTAGTTTTACGGTTTAACTATCATTCAAAGAACATTTATTCAGCGGTTCTGGAGAAGAGGGTTTTAGATTTTAGTTTAGTCTGATTTATTTTAGTTACGGCCGCCATCTTGGATATTGCGTTGACCTAATATGTTTTCACTTTTGATCTAAGAAAAATCCATGTAAATGTCAAAATTAGCCAAGTGAAAGAAATCGTTCAAGCAAATGTTTATCCCGGACGACAGGCGGACAAGGACGACTGAGTCATTCACAAGGCGGATACAATAGATAAGACTGAGCCGTCGGCTCAGATGAACTAACAAGAGAGACAAATAGCCCTTAGTCGCTCACCTGATCATATTGTCCATTGAAGAAAGAGTATGAAAGGAACATTTGGTATACGCCGAACACGATAAATATAAAAAAAAAGATATAATTGCAGTCTCGGTTTGATTGTTTATGATCCTACCTATTGTTCACGCCCTCTAGCCTCCGGTTGAGCAGAACTCAATAAAATGTCAATAGTACGACAATTTGTCCCGCAGATGCTATGCATATTACGGTGAACATGGAACCTTCAATGTGGTATTCTCTTACCATTCCATGGCCAGCGGCGTATAGTCCCAATTTCTAACAAAATCCTTCGCCCTAAACGAAAACATAATGGGAGAAATAAACAAAATGAAAGTCTGTTGGGAGTTGAGGTTATGAAGCCTGCGTATCACAGTCAAAATGCTAAATTAAAAAGCAGACAGGACACCCAAGGTGTGATTAAACAATACCCAGAGATACTATTTTCAAAGATTTTATGATATACGTAAATTTAAAACTCCTTGAGCAGTGCCAAACTGAGCCCTAGGCCACAATTTAAACACATTTGGATGAAGACCATACATTGATACTAACTGCATAATATTAGAGACCATTTGTTAACCCTGTGGAGTTCATTTGAAACAAAGAGCAATATTAAAGATAAATAAAAGGCCAAATAAGACATCACAAACACAAAAGGGTTGACAATAGGGCTACCGCCTTGGACCCATAAACATGATAAAGTAATATCCACAACGTCTTGTATTTACTAAAGGTAAAAGGTAAAAGGTAAAGTACAAGGTATTATATTGCTATACCTTATATAATATTCACTATAACAATGCTATACCTTATATAATATTCACTATAACAATGCTATACATTATATAATATTCACTATAACAATGCAATACCTTATATAATATTCACTCTAACAATGCAATACCTTATATAATATTCACTATAACAATGCTGTACCTTATATAATATTCACTATAACAATGCTATACCTTATATAATATTCACTATAACAATGCAATACCTTATATAATATTCACTATAACAATGCTATACCGTATATAATATTCACTATAACAATGCAATACCTTATATAATATTCACTATAACAATGCAATACCTTATATAATATTCACTATAACAATGCTATACCTTATATAATATTCACTATAACAATGCTATACCTTATAAAATATTCACTATAACAATGCTATTCCACGAAATAAACAGTACTCGGTCTTCGCTTTATATTGCATGCAATAGATTTTCGTGCTTTTCAATGACCAGGTAGCCGTAGTAAATGGTAAGCGACCCGAATACGGTAAGCATTTTTGTTTTAAAATATTTTCTATATGTTCCGATAAGATGCTTTCTAGGAATTTCATTTATTGTCTGCCTATCATCAAAATCGCGGTTTATTGTGAATTTGAAATATGTATTAAAAACAGACCAGAATAAATGCATTTATTTTATTAGTTAATTTCCTTCCATTTAAAATGCAATTATGTGTCAGCAAGTGTGTTAAAGTACCTCTTACTTAACATGTCATCATAATTAAAGAATTAGCTGCAAATGGCATAAACCTAAGAAGAAATAAAAGAAATTAAAGAATTCTCACCGGTTAACTGTCGTATCCTTTGTTATTCGCTGACTAACCCTAATTGCTCTGATGTTATAAAAGGTTGTCGTGAGGGAAACCGCAGGCGGATATAAGAAAAATGTATGCAAACATCAAGGCTGTCGTGAGGGAAGCAGCAGGCGGATATAAGAAAAATGTATGCAAACATCAAGGCTGTCGTGAGGGAAGCAGCAGGTGGATTTAAGAAAAATGTATGCAAACATCAAGGTTGTCGTGATGGAAACAGCAGGCGGATATAAGAAACATGTATGCAAACATCAAGGCTGTCGTGAGGGAAACAGCCGGCGGATATAAAAAAAATGTATGCAAACATCAAGGCTGTCATGAGGGAAACAGTAGGCGGATATAAGAAAAATGTATGCAAACATCAATGCTGTCATGAGAGAAACAGCAGGCGGATATAAGAAAAATATATGCAAACATCAAGGCTGTCGTGAGGGAAGCAGCAGGCGGATATAAGAAAAATGTAAGCAAACATCAAGGCTGTCGTGAGGGAAACCGCAGGCGGATATAAGATAAATGTATGCAAACATCAAGGCTGTCGTGAGGGAAACAGCCGGCGGATATAAAACAAATGTATGCAAACATCAATGCTGTCGTGAGGGAAACAGCAGGCGGATATAATAAAAATGTATGCAAACATCAAGGCTGTCGTGAGGGATACAGCAGGCGGATATAAGAAAAATGTATGCAAACATCAAGACGAACTTGTCAGGTGTGGATCCAGTAACTGTTCGGGCAAGAGGGTATGATCTTGTCATTTATGAATAAGGGTTATTATTTAAGAGATAACACAGGGAATGAATGGGTTGATTTTACAAATTCACTGTAATAACACCAGGTTGTATAGGGTCATTATAATGCAGGTGATCGTATAGGGCCATTATAATGCAGGCGACCGTATAGGGTTATTATAATGCAGGTGATCGTATAAGGTCATTATAATGCAGGTGATCGTATAGTGTCAATAATAATAGTAAAAATAAAAAAAAAAATATTAATAAAAGCATTTCTTTGGTGATCAGCGTAGATCACACCCGTTTTACTTTATAAGAAAATATTGTTTACCTTTTTATTTAATATTCCAATTTAGTTTCATTTTAACTTCCAGAATTAAAAACACGTCTGCACAGTCTCTCGTGAGGGCGGGAAATGACATTTTACAATTACATATTGTTTTATGTAACATCTGAAGAGAATACCAATTAACCCCGCGATTTTAAACACAGAGTGGTTTTATTTTTCAGTCTGTGTCATATTGTTTTGACTTTTTAAGATTAATATTGAAATTAAATGTTGTTATATGCGTATATCGCATACTTATTATGCAGACCGACACATGTTCAGATGTGAGAAGTATTGATTGAAAAACCAAGATGCAAATTTATTCCTTTTTTAAAAAAATATTCCTTTCTTAAAAAAAATATGTGTTTACAGCGCAGGTCATGTGGCACATAATATCATGATAAATATCTGTGTCTATGATGCATCACGCATGTGTTATGTGTTACAGTTATTTGTTACAGTTATGTGTTTACAGCGCAGGTCATGTGGCACATAATATCATGATACATATCTGTGTCTATGATGCATCACGCATGTGTTATGTGTTACTGTTATGTGTTACAGTTATGTGTTTACAGCGCAGGTCATGTGGCACATAATATCATGATAAATAGCTGTGTCTCTGATGCATCACGCATGTGTTATGTGTTACTGTTATGTGGTAGAGGTATGTGTTTCCAGCGCAGGTCATGTGGTACATAATATCATGGTAAACATCTGTGTCTATTATGCATCACGCATGTGTTATGTGTTACTGTTATGTGTTACAGTTATGTGTTTACAGCGCACGTCATGTGGCACATAATATCATGATTAATATCTTTGTCTATGATGCATCACGCATGTGTTATGTGTTACCGTTATGTGTAACAGTTATGTGTTTACATCGCAGGTCATGTGGCACATAATATCATGATAAATATCTGTGTCTATGATGCATCACGCATGAGTTATGTGTTATGTGTTACAGTAATGTGTTTACAGCGCAGGTCATGTGGCACAAAATAGTCTGATAAATATCTGTGTCTATGACGCATCACGCATGTGTTATGTGTTACTGTTATGTGTTACAGTTATGTCAAGTGATTGGTATTAAACATAATGTAAATTCAAATTTCATTTATTCCGTTTGTCTTTATTTATGTTAGTTTTTGTTAACTGTGAACATAATTAAAGTGTCTGTATTATGATATTACTATGCATAATTTATGTAACACAAACTATCATAAAAATAGATATGTGCATATGATATAATATGCATACTCAAAGTGCAGGAAATGTGGTATATAATATTGTGACAGATACATGTGATTATGAGGCATCACGCACGCAATTATATGGCTTTACAAAATATATTATTAAAATCTAAATGCCATTTATTCCGTTGTATGCGTGTTTTAATTACATAACAAATGTTCATGCCCATGACAAATTATGTATGCAACTCCATTCCTTGGTTTAAAGATAATATTCAATTCAAATATAATGTTTTTGTTACTGAGCATGCATGTGTGTCTATTGAGAAATTAAATTAAACCTTATCTTCTAATTATGCTGTTTTGGTAAAATACTAAGTGTCGGGAACTTTTGATTTCTCGAAGCTATACACATATTGTTTAAGGCGTTAATATATATGCATCTGAGAGAGATCTCCATAGTATATGGGTTTTTATATATTTAAATATATGAATATACCTTGTGTTGATACAATGGTGTATGTAGGTTTATCGTAAGTTGTTTAATTTCGGAGTTTCTATCATTAAAAAGAACATTCATCTTGTCTTACAGACCCATGAACATTATAGTAGCGGCGCTTTATTCCACAAGCGGCTGTAATCTGGATGACACGTGATTGCTGAAGTTTTTATATCGACGATTTCCAAATTTCTCTTTTCGTTTACATTTTTACATATCACAGTGGCGTTGCCTGTGCAGTGTGGTGGCGGTAAAGCGTCTCCCTGTGCTTGCAATCAGAACTGTTATTTATTTCAATATTTGGAGATCGCTGAGCCCGATATTTATAGATATTGGTGGTAAATTTTCAAATATTTTTGTTTTCTTACTTGAAATTCGAATAAGTGGTTCCACTACTCCAACCTTTAAAGGTTCTGAGTATTGTTAATCACCCATAGGATATGTTGCCTGCTTTTTAATTTAGTATTTTGACTGCTGCCTGTAATAAGTAGGCTTCATAACCTCTGCTCCCAAATAAATTCCATTTTGCTTATTTCACCCATTGTTTTCTCGTTTAGCGCAAAGCGATTTGTTAGAAACTGGAACCATACTCCACTGGCCATGGAATGATGTGAAAATACATCGTTGACGGTTCCATGTTTACCGTCATATGCATACCATCTTCGGGAAGGCTCAAATTTAGTACAATTGACTTTTTAAATATTGAGTTCTACGCAACCCGGGGCTAGAGGGCATGAACTGTAGCAAGCATTTTCCACTACCGTTCATAAATTGTCTAAATCAAACCGAGACTGCAATATTGTTTGTATTTATCGTGTTAGACGATTTCCAAAGTTCTCTCTTAGTACTTTATTGAAGTAGAATATCGCTCAAGCCGGTGCTAGGGGGCGTGAGAGGTGTTGCTTCTAACATTATCTCTCATGAACAGACTCCCGAGTCTGCTACTTTATTCTCGTAGTTGTGTTTATTGCTTCAAATGATCTTCCTTATTAGTATTTATTGGATCGGGTCCCATTTATAGCAACCGGAGAGGTCGTACTTACGTCATATCAATAAACAAATGTTGTGGATCACGTGTCCCTGTTAAATAAATTGAAAACAAAAATCCAAACAATTGTGTTTGCACATACTTGTTTGTTTCCTCCGTCGTCTTGTATCCTAAAATGCAAACTGGTAATAAAACAAATCTGTATTTACTGTCTTCAGAAGTTGCTGATTTAGTTAGAATGAACTGATGGCAGTGCCTTTATTTGTTATAAATGTTACATAATATGTAAATAAAACTATTTGTAAGAGGTGCCAATCACTTGAATGACGAAAGCACTTTTTAAAAAAATTATTTTGTATTTAATTATTCTAATATAAAATAGTATGAAATAGATCTGCAGAGTTGCTGCAAATTATATAGTACATTTACGATGGAGCCACGTTTCCGCGTTTGCGTACGCGGTGTCATGACCATGAATGAGCATGGACAAATGAAACAATGAATATGAATGGGGGTGGGGGTGTTTGTGGGGAGGGGGAGGGTGTTCCTACCTCTGCCTGTGATGGTGTGTTTGCAGTGGTTGTATATTCTACCCCGGCAACCTCACGGGGATCCGCGTATTACATGGTGGATGGATGCAAGAATATTCATAATCGCTAAATATTAAATTAATAACTAACTCAGAACAAAGAAAAAACCTTTTTTTTCCAAATAAAAAATTGCCAAAAATTGAGAAAAAAAAATAGAATTATTTTCTTTTTTCCTTTTGTCTCTAGGTCCGTGAGCTTTCGGGGGAGAAAATAGAGGTGTGAGACCGTAATAACACGTTGCGACGTTGAGTCATGGCGGCAATAAAGTGACGTCATCCGCCGATAAAATTCAATTAAACGAAGAACTTTGCGAAAACAAACACAAACTGACTTAAAATGTAATAAATAGATTAGTTATCTGCTCGAATCGATTATTGGGTAATCCTTCACTCGATGGTAACGTATATACGCACACACACACACACACACACACACACACACACACACACACTTCACTACATGTGAATGTGATGGTTTGAAGACCATTTCTCACATTATAAAGTAGAGAATATTATAGCTTGGTTAACCATTAGAATCGACTCTTAGTGTTACTCAATTGAAAGTAGCTTAGTGTATTTATTACACGAATAGATTAAACGATTGCACAAAAATCTCGACAGATCATGAACTGGAAAATTGTAATAAAATAACATACACACTCAAAGCGATTACAACAAGCAGTAACTGTTACAATACAACAAATTGCAACAATCTTACAATACACTGAACACAGAAAATGTTCGATAGGTGATTGTAACAGCTTACACTACTCGATCGGCACATGCCAACTTCTAGTATTCTGATACTAAATTAATGTGAAAACGATCTAATATATTATACATGTAAAGATTGGAAGTGAATATACACTTCTCAAAACTGCTAACTACACCGCTCACGTTTTGGGTTATATATATCGATGGGTTGAATGTTTTTCAATAAAATAAAAAGGAAATACCAATTCAATCATTTTTACATCATTTCATTTTATATTTTTCATGGGCAATGCTAGAACTAAACCACAATAAGCAATTACAAACGACCCATGTAAACACTAAAGTCACACTTTTCCCATATCTACATGTAAACACTAAAGTCACACTTTTCCCATATCTACATGTAGATATGGGAAAAGTGTGACTTTAGTGTTTACATGGGTCGTTTGTAATTGCTTATTGTGGTTTAGTTCTAGCATTGCCCATGAAAAAAATAAAATGAAATGATGTAAAAATGATTGAATTGGTATTTCCTTTATGTAGATATGGGAAAAGTGTGACTTTAGTGTTTACATGGGTCGTTTGTAATTGCTTATTGTGGTTTAGTTCTAGCATTGCCCATGAAAAAAATAAAATGAAATGATGTAAAAATGATTGAATTGGTATTTCCTTTTTATTTTATTGAAAAACATTCAACCCATCGATATATATAACCCAAAACGTGAGCGGTGTAGTTAGCAGTTTTGAGAAGTGTATATACTAATACATAGACCACGGTGACACACGATACCACACAGTTTAACACATACTGCTAGAGAATACTCATGTAAAATTCACAAGGGTGGATATACGTGTATACGGGCTAATAAGCCAAATATATAAGTAACACAACGGTGCCTCGTTATGGCAGCTGACGAAGGAATTTTTATTCCGATAGATATTTGGCATACAGGATATTGTTTTCCTGGTAAAGTAGACACTGTTGTCCTAGTTAAAATACGTTGTAAGAGATTTTAACATAACTTATCTAAAGTATTATACTGCCTCCGTGATTAAAACACGGAAAAGGTAGTCTGTATGGTTAATACAGATACAGCTCACATATTAGTGTTACACATAATATAGCTGAGTACACTATACATTGTTTAGAGACAATCGCCTACTCTAATGTGAGCTTGGTGTGAGTACAGTATTAAGGATATACACATATAATAATCCGTTAAAATATACTGTAACATGCATAAAAACACTCGGGGTAAGATTCCCCAGGGGGGATCTCTCTAACTGGGAAGGCGAACCCTTTGAGGTCAGTTTGGCCCTCTGCTGTGGTCAGACGCTTGCAAATCCCAGCAAACATCATTGCGCCGTAATCACGGCGAGGGTGGACTTCAAACAGCTCCAAAAGTGGTCATGGCTGACACCCCCAATTTTCGACACGTGATAGCCAGCCTAAAGCTTCTCTCATGGCGGGACACGTGCACATTTGTTGTCTACACGTGTTTGCATGTCTTGGCATTGTCAGCACGTATCTGCCTAACATTGAATGTAAACGATATGTATTACATGATGAATAAACGTTAATTTATTACTATGCTTCCGATATCCGGAGTATAAATTAAACATTTATAATCTCGGTAATTTCTAATATACTTCCGATTTTCCAGAGTCTAATATATTCAATGACCCGCCAATATGCCGATAGTTTTCATACAGGGCAGCGGTCACATTTATTTTAAAATATTCTCGATTGTCCGGAATATACTTATATATGACCTTCCGAATTACCGGAGGCTAAACCATTCAATGACCAGCCAAAATACCGATTGTGTTTATACAGGGCGGCGGTCCAATTTATTTGAAAATATTCCCGATTGTCCGGAATATACGTATTGATGTATCGTCCTGAAAAATTCCGATTGTCCGAAATAAGTAATTATATTTTGAACTGTCAATATGTCCGATTGTCCGGAATAAGTAGTTGTATGTTCAACTGCCAATATTTCCGATTGTCTGGAATAAGTAGTCGTTTGTTCAACTGTCAATATTTCCGATGTCCGGATTATGAAACTGTTGAAGTTGATCTGTCAACCTCCGATTGTCCGGAAAATGAAATAAATGTCAAATTGCCAAAATGTCCGATTGTCCGGAATAAGTCATTATATTTCAACTGTCAATATTTCTGGTTGTCCGGAACATAGTGAACATATGTTGAACTATCACTTTATCTATGCATTATTAATTATAATGCCATATTAAATAAATAAAATCAGCCATGGCCAATTATGCCAAAAATAACTCATAATTAAAGATGATTCTCAGTTTGCTAAAGAAGTGACTACTTCTTTGCTCATATTTAATGCCACGGATTACTTTACAAACGCCCCTAATGATACTTATAATATTATCTTTTCTTTTATATAACATCTTTATTACATACGGTAAAAGTAAAACCGTTTGCTTCCAGGATGTTGGTATTCTTATGTGTACTAACTTTGGGCCACTTGTCACAGATCTGTTTTATACTGTTGTGTAAGAGATTTTAGGTTGAGTTGTCACCTTCTGGCCACGAATACATTACTGGTCCGTTTAATTATGCATATCGGTATCTGGATGACATACTCAATATTGATAATCCGTTCTGTGCTAATATGGTCACTAATATGTATCCTTCAGAGCTCTGGTTGGTTGAATAAAGCTAACAGTTCGGATACCATAGCACCATCTTAGATATTCACCTCTAGATTTCAAATGATTACATGCGTACTAAAATATATGATGAGAGATGACTTTAACTGCGACATCGTTTAGTGGGGACGTACCTCGTGCTACAGCATACGGGTTATATCTCCCTTTCGTTTTGCTAGGCATGTAACTATGTTAATGACTTCAATGATCAAAATCAAGTTATAGCAAGTAAACTTCATCAGCAAGGTTTTCGTTTTCACGAACTACATAGATCTTTTCAAACATCTCAGTCAATATAAGCCCATCTTATATTGCCGCAACGAAAACCTACTGGAGAATTACATCGCCAACCTAAACCAATTTCTGCGATTAGAAATATCACAGCCTTTATTCTATGGAGATGTGATCTATAAACTTTTGAAATTAAATTGGTCTGATGGATTTCCTGACCACTTTACAAGATTAATCAGCAAATTCGTCATAAAATATACAGCCCTTTAGTATTGAAACGCAGTTCTTGCTTGATGACTGACCCCTCTACAGATGGTCACTACGCTTCACTTTTCTCTTGTGCGATGACCGGACAACTTCGTGTGATTCTGTGATTAATTGCACCTTCTGAAACTTATGTTCCTCAGATTTTCTGGTCGTACCCTATATTTGTTTTCTTTGACTGCAACTGTTGTGGTTGTTCATTGCAGTTCTGTACATCCTAACGTGATTCTAATTATATAGGTGTATAATGTTTTTACAACAACATAAACGTGTATCGTTTGCTAATTTCTCGAGATGTGGACTATATTGTTAGATATTTCCTTTTGTGTACTTTTATGTATTCATTGTTCAATCTACACTTAACAAAACTGTTAAAGCCTCCAGTACGTTTTTTGGCAAATATTTAAAAAGATGTTTAACCAAGCTAGACTTCTGAACGATGGCACTAACATCTAATACATATTCATAGAAAAGATGAAACAGATCTGTTCAATATATTTTGAGAAAATATATGTTATCGATATCAACCCACAATATCAAATGTCGCAAAAATTATGAAACAAAGTGTGATCAGTAATATCCTTGCATAATAAAACATCCGTAGTTTAATGGTAAATGGCAACCTGATGGCAGTGAGGTACCAAACTGAGACTTTCCAGTCGACATACTAGCAAATATGCAAGTTATGCAAGTGATGCACGATTGCGATTACCTGCTACCAACCACACTGCACGCACTACAGGTTGGAAGCTCCAAGCTCATACACTGAATGCTATTCCATGGCCGTTTATTTTGCCCGAGCTCATTCCCATTGAACATATGTAGGATATTCTTGATACATTATTGGTGGAAATCAACCCACGCACTCGCAACAAACTCGTTCTTACTTTGGTCAACCAATGGCATCATGAGAAATTACATCATGTCGTTGCGTTCCCGATATACGGCAGTCATTCGAGCTGCAGGAGGACACTAAAGATATTAATGTTAACAATGAAATGTGTCTCGATGATTATCTTTTTCGGAAATGCCTGTTTTTATTCTAAAAGCAAAAGAAAATAGTTAACAAGTTCGTTATTATTTTATTGATAAGATGATTTAAATATAAACTTTGTTAAGTCATTTTTGCGATATTTTGATATTGTGGGTTGGTACCGAAACATATTTTTTCTCAAAAAGTATATTATTGATCTGTTTCACATTTTCAATGAATGCGTCTTAGATAATGGTGTCATATTTGGCGAAATTTCAGAAATCTAGTTTGAAAACCTTTTGAAATATTTGCCAAAACCTACTGGGACCGTTAGCAGGTTTGTTAAGTGTATTACCTGATTCCCAAACAACATTATAAAGTCTTTTTGGCGGTGCTTTAGCAGCGTCAGAGGTATAATGGTTTTTTTCAATGGAATGCTAGGAATGTGACAAACCTAACAGCACCATGCAACACTATGCAACACTACGTTTGAAGAAGTAGTCTCTCATCTGCCTTAAATAAATTCGATATTATGTGTTCACTGACAGAAAATGATGATGTGTGTTCGCTTACTGTGTAATTAACAAATATTGTCGTTGTGTGTTCGCTTACTGTGTAATTAACAAATGTTCTCCTAAGTAAATCCTTAGATTGTTTTTTTTTGTTTTTAATACTTTTATTTCCGACACATTGTGTACTTACATGTACAGTTGCATTCACATATATATATATAGCTGATAAAACTTGTTAAACGGAAAGAAAATATAATAAAAACCGGTCAAGATAAATGAATTTCAAAAAGGGCAAAAACCAAAATAATGAAATAAATGAAGTCAGTAAAATGCTACACTAAATTAACTAATAATATTACATACTTATACATATATACATACACATACATATATATATATATATATATATATATATATATATATATATATATATATATACATGCATATGCACATATACATACATACATACATACATACATACATATACCTAGATATACCAAAAGGGAAATTTTACTTGACTATCCTAATTAAACAGTTGGCTAATTGTGTTCCATCTCACCTTTATGGCATTAGATTTTGGTTCAGAGTACATAAATGATGAGAATAATTCCAGGTGTTTATATCTTTTCAGATGTTCGATAAAAACATCATGGTTTGGGAGACATTTTTTCAATTTGCTTGAATAGACATAACTTTTATAGACAAGAAAACAAATATTAATAATCGAATTTAAAACATATTCATGCTGTTTAAAACCAAGGAGGACCTCTTCGGATCTTAATTCAATAGAAATTCCGCAAAGATTCTTAATTTGTTCAAACAATCTAAGCAGTATATTCTTTGAATACATACATTCAAAAAATAGATGTTAAACTGTTTCTTTTGAGTTGTTGCAAAAAGTGCATAGTTCTGTTTCTGACATTTTACATTGATACAATTTGGAATTGGTAAACAAAATACGATGAAGTATTTTAAATTGAAGACTTTGTAGGTAAGTATCATCGGTTATTTTAAAAGTGTGTTGATATAGAAATTTCCAGTCTTCATTTGTTAAGGTTATTCCGAGTTCTTTGTTCCATTTTTCTTGCGAGTTATTGGGTGTTAAGCTTACTGATTTTAAAAAGTCTTCATAAAACGACTGATTTACTTTTTTTTTGCTGATTTTAGTTTATGAATATTTTTATTTAAAGGATGTTCAATTCTAGTTTTATTCTTAATACATGTTTTCCATTCATTAGGGATTGCATTAATTATTCCATAGTAAGATGTAAATGGAATGCGTGCATTGTATTTAGTTGAGAAATCATTAACAGATAAAAACTCACACCGTTCATTTACAAGATCGTTAATGAAGAATACTGAGTTTTGACTTAACACTTTAAAGAGGTTTAAGTCCCAGTTTAACACAATATTTGAATTATAAAATATAGGTTCTGATAAAATATCTGTATGTGTATTTTTGGTGTTTTCACTATCTAAAAGTGCCCAAGATTTCATTACATTTTGCCAGAAACTGTTCTGATAACTTGCTAGTTTGAGGATTCCGTCTTTATGGGGATACCATAGCCTGTTCTAGATCATTTAAAATAAGGGTTTTCCATGGCCAGAATGTTGCTGGGTCTAAAAGTTTTTTCACGCATACAAATTTCAATGAATGACTTAATGATTTTATATGTGGCACTTTTAAACCACCATTTTCAATTTGATTTATCATGACTGTTCGTTTTTCTTTTTGTCATTTTTACCAGACCATAAGAAATTAAACAATGTAATTTGGAATTCATCAAATATATGTTCCGGTGGGTCAGGAAGAACCGTTAGAAAATCAATAATGATTGGAAGCGCGAGTGTTTTTATAATCGTTGTCTTGCCAATAAGGGTAGGATTTCTGAAGGACCAATCGTTCAACATATTTTTAATTTTTGTAAGTTTAGTGAAGTAGTTGTTTATAAAATAATTGTCTTTTTCTAAGTTGTATGTTATCCCTAATAGTTTAAAATTGCCTTTGAAGTTCCATATAACTGATTTCTCAGTACGGATTTTGTCACCACAACCTTTTTTTGAGCCTATATTAATAATAATTATAATAATAATAATAATAATAATAATAATAATAATAATAAATTCTTTATTTTAAGAAGGTTAACACATTATGGCTTACTATCAAGATATACACATCATATTGTCAATGCGGCCTTCTGTACATGCATTAACAAACATTTAGTGCTTTTAACAAATACACTAACAATAAAAGCATTCAATCTTCGACAAACACTCGGTTATATTTGAATATAGAAGAAATCTTAGAAGTCTTACATAATGTACATATATATCCAAGCAAAAAAAAAATATAAATAAATAAAAAAAAAATAAAAAAAATAATAATAATAATATCATTCGTGTTAATGTGCATTTTGCAATAAACATTTTATAATTATATTTAAATGACTGGATAGTAGGAAGAGAACGTATGTCGACCGGTATATTGTTCACGTGTCGACCAAAGTCGCTAAAGGTGTCTTTCGTGTATTTAGTTCGTGTAGCTGATCTTAGATTATACCTATTATTACATGAGAATGTCAAAAGTTGTGATATGTAATTAGGAGCTAGGTTGTTTATTGATTTATATATCAACACACCAGTATGGTAATGACATCTGTTATGAAAAAAAAGCCACTGAAGTTCAATGAACATATCCTTAGAATTAGTTCGAAAAGGTTTGTTTAATATTATTCTAGCTGCTCTTTTTTGAATTTTATGTATTTTATCTTCTATTTTTTTTTGCTTTTACCCAATACAGTACAGCAATAATCAAATGTAGACATAATGTAGGCATTATAAAACATAATTTTCATATCATATGTTAAATAGTAAGATATACGTTTCAATAAGGCAATTTTAGAATTGAGTTTGGAACACATTTTGGCTATTTGTACATTCCAAGACAAAGTTCTGTCAACATAAACTCCCAGGACCTTTTGAACTGCGACATTTTCTATACATAAACTATCAACAGTTAATTTCAATATATCCACATGTTTGAGCTTGTGATTAGTTCCCATGACCATGCATTTAGTTTTCGCTGGATGTAATGACATATTATTCAAAATACACCACTTATTTATAATATTCCAACGATCTTGAAGTCTATTTTGTACATCCAAAATATTATAATCAGATTCGTATACTGTAGTATCATCTGCATAAATATCTGTATTTCCAGAGGTAGATGCGAATGCAATGTCATTTATGTACAATAGAAATAGCAATGGACCTAGTATTGATCCCTGAGGAACACCTGAAATAACTTTAAGCATCTCAGATTTTAAAGTTTTAACCTTTATCAATTGTTTTCTATTCGAAAGATATGAATCAAATAATTTAACGGTATTGTCTGAAAAATGGTAAAGTTTCAATTTGTGGATCAATATTCTATAGTCCACAAGATCGAATGCCTTTCTTAGATCAAGAAATACAGCCCCTATTAATTTACCTGAGTCTATATCTTTTAACCATGCTTCTATTAACCGTGTCAGAGCAGTATGACATGAATGATATTGTCTGAAACCTGACTGGGTCTCGTGAATAACATTATACGTCTTGAAATAGAATAGTATTTGAATGGCTATATGACGCTCAAATATTTTTGAAATTGTTGGTAAGATTGAAATTGGACGATAATTACATGGGTCGTCTTTATTTCCATTTTTGTGTATAGGAATCATACAAGCCTCCTTAAACGTATCAGGGAACACTCCCTTTTGTATGCTGTTATTTATGATTGAAGCTATGGAGTATGTTATGTAACACCACAATATTTTAAAATTCTAGGACCAACACCGTCTATACCTGTTGATTTGTTACTATCAAGTTTATCAATCAACTTTCTAACTTCAAGGGTGTTATGAGTTTTATACTAAATGAAGCATATTTCTATTTAATATCAAGTTGTTGCCGTAATTCAGAGAAATCTCCTTTTACAAAACTCGTCTTTTTAACAATGTTTGAAATATTTATAAAATGCTCCTTTAATGCATTAATAATATTTAATTGTCCTTCAATGATATGACCATTTTTGATTAGCCTATCAGGAATTGAAATGCCTCCTTTTTTTTTTTTTCCCGTTTTGGAAATACTTTTTAAGTTTTTCCACATATATTTTGGGCTTTCATTTTCTTTAATAGCGTTGTTATAAAAGTTTTTCTTATTTTTCTTTATCATGGATGAAATTGTATTGCGTGATAATTTATATTGTTCAAATAATATGAGTTTTATCGAAGTTTGCTTTTAATGCTGAGCAAAGGTAAAACTTATCTACTAACTGAAGTGCAGTATTAAGAGAAATTTCGTCATCTTCTAGAAATAGGGAGGAGTCATCCGCATATTGATTTATAAATATTCTGAATCTTTTATTCGAATACCTTTAATATCAGTTTTTCGAGGCAGCACTTAAAAAGTCAACACATATGATAAAAAGATATGGAGAAAGAGGATCTCCCTGTCGGACACCGCGTTGAATAGGGAAAAACTCAGAACAATGGCCATTATTCAGGACGCAACTCGAAACATTATTATAAAATGTATGAAACCAGTTTAAAATGAACTCTCCAAAATTAAAAAAACGTAAACATTTTTCGATGAATTTCCATTCCAAAGAGTCAAATGCTTTTTCAAAATCTAGTAAAACAAGGAGACCTGGTATATTGTCCTCTTCACATTTTAAAATAAGGTCAGCTATTAGCCTAGTAGATTCACTAATTTGCCTTCCCTTTAAAAATCCTGTTTGACTTTCAGATATTAATTTTGAGAGTACTGATTTTATTCGAGTGGCAATAGCTGAGGTTGCAATTTTTCCTTCCACATTTAATAACGAGATAGGCCTCCATTTTTTTAAGTGCGTTTTTGATTTACCTTTTTGATCTACCTTCTTTTGGGAGACAAGTGATGACATCTTGTCTTTGTGTTATTGTTAAAGATTTAATATGATATCATAGTTCAATGATTTAACAAGAAAAGAACCAATATCGTTCCAAAAGAATTTATAAAATTCTGCCGTAAAGCCATCAGATCCAGGCGATTTATAATTTTTCATATTTTTTAAAGCATTTAAACATTCACGTAGACTAAGATGTCCTTCTTATGAATCCCGTTCCTCTTCTTTTAGTTTATTTAAAGATGGAGTGTTTGTATTAAAAAAAGATTCTTCGTGTTCCTGCGATGTAGAAGGTTTACAACTATAAAGAGTTTCATAAAAGTATTTCTGTTCAGTAACTATTTCTTTTAAGTCAGTTGTTTCATGTCCATCATTTTTAATAAGTTTTGGTATTAATTTTCTGTATATTGTCTCTTTTCTAAATTACAAAAATATTTAGTGGATTTTTCTCCTTCGACTTTCCATTTCGCTTTTGTTCTTAAAATAATTCGTCTTATTCGTTCATCGCGAATCCTTTTTAATTCTATCTGTAACTGATCAATTTCATTATTAACTGAGGAATCATCATTGTCTATTAAAACATATACCTTTTTGATTTTAGCTTCTATTTCCTTTTTTTTTTTTTTCCTTTTTTAAAAATGAAGCAAATGAAATAGTTTTACCTCTAATCATGATCTTAACAGTCTCCCAAAATAGTTGGTCATTTATGCTAAATTCAATTTCATTATCCAATCGGTATTGTTCTATGGTTTTAGCAATAGTTTGTTTGATAGTATTAAGATATTCAATGTTTGTTAGTAGACTGTTATTAAATTTCCATGTGCCACGGCCTCGTTTTTGGTCAATGAATAAAAGATTAACTGAAATTGTTGAATGACACAGTCTTGAAAGTCGGATGACACAAGAAAAAAGTCTAAACGTGCCATCTTATTAAAAGTCCCTCTCCAAGTATATCTTTTAACATTGTCATTAGTTATTCTCCAGATGTCATGTAAGTCTAAACTTTCCGTAATACTTAAAAGTGTTTTATTTGATTTTATGTTATTTTTGTGTTTGTAATTGTATGTGTCCATATCATAATATAGTGGCACATTCCAGCCCCCACCAATACTATAAGAAGTGTTACCAAAGCTTTCAACAACAGTAAAGAAATCATGAAAAATGTGCGGCTTGTCTTCATTTGGTCCATACACTACAGCTACAGTCATTCTTTGCTCCTGAATTGTAATATCTAGCACTATGAAATTTTCCAAATTATCTATGAATTCATTGTTAATTTTGTAACTAAATGTATTGTTTAACAAGATTGCGGTACCCCTACTTGAGCTGAGAATGAAGATAATATTGCATCACAACCCCATTTAGTCCTCCATTTGTTTTCTATCTCTTTAGTTGAATGTGTATCAACAAGAAAAGTAATGTCATATCTATCACTACACCTTGAAAAAATGTCCCTCCTCTTTACTTGATCAGAATATAAACCCTTACAATTCATACTTCCAAATTGTATATCACTCATAATTTAATAAATAGTGTAGGTTAAATGTATAGTTTGTATCGACTTCATGAGTATTGAATCTTAAAAGCTTGATGTTCGTCTCTGACTTGAAATCACTTGCCCCTCACCGCTGTAGGTTCGATCCCTCAGGGGCCTAGGAATCTTTATGTGAGGAAGCTATCCAGCTGGCTTGCGGAACGTCGGTGGTTCTACCCAGGTGCCCGCCCGTGCACGAAAATTGCCCGGAGGGGCACCTGGGGTCTTCCTCCACCAATGGAAGCTGGAAAGTCGCCATATAACCTTGGCTGTTGGTGCGACTATAAAATCCAATTCAATAAACAATTGATGTTCCATGACCTGTATCTGTCTTCTTGATTGCATATAGTAATAATGTACACAACAATGTCTGTTTTTCTAATATGACAACAACATCTCTCGTTCTCTGGCTGTGTTAAACTTAGTGATGGACTTGGTAAATACTGTTATAGTAAAGATTATTGTAATCCTTAGATTGTTTATGTATTATTAATACGCAAGAAAAGAGCGCTTCTCCGAGATTATGACGCATTTTGACAGACGATCAGTCGATGTTTGTAAACAAAAGGCCGCTTATTCATTTGATGCCCTAAATAAGAAACAATGTTCAGAATAAAGGCAATTTATTATTTATTTAGGTCACATAGCTATTTGATCAAAATGTCACTAAGTCAATTTGTATCATCTGTTTAAAAGGTTATAAGTCGAGTTATAATCGTGCTACAAGCAAACGGTCTGTATTGAAAGTGTATCATGTTACTAAAAATAAAACAGTCAGTGCTCGCTGAAGGGCTTGCTCAGAAAAAAACTACGGAAGCTTATTCGGGCCATATGAGTTAGCTAAAATATATTTAAATATGAAATTGGTAATGAATATCAATCATCTGAAACATCACTGAATGTAAAAAACAAACCATGGAAGTTATATTTACAGCACTTCCATTTCCCATCCATTCCAACACTTACAAAAAGCACCGCCCATCAGTGCCTTCAGCACTTTGATTTTTCTAATTATTGTGCCTACATCACTATATACATCTCCAAACTTTTAATTTCTTGTCTTAATGTCGTTAAATATCAATAAACA
>JAWPHD010015838.1:0-53065 GCA_037043455.1 Cyrtodaria siliqua
TATCAGGAATACCAATTTGTTGTTGACTTGATATCAGAAATACCACTTGGTTGTTGACTTGATATCAGAAATACCACTTGGTTGTTGACTTGATATCAGAAATACCACTTGGTTGTTGACTTGATATCAGGAATACCACCTGGTTGTTGACTTGATATCAGAAATACCACTTGGTTGTTGACTTGATATCAGAAATACCACTTGGTTGCTGACTTGATATCAGGAATACCACTTGGTTGTTGACTTGATATCAGGAATACCAATTGGTTGTTGACTTGATATCAGGAATACCAATTTGTTGTTGACTTGATATCAGAAATACCACTTGGTTGTTGACTTGATATCAGGAATACCAATTTGTTGTTGACTTGATATCAGAAATACCACTTGGTTGTTGACTTGATATCAGAAATACCACTTGGTTGTTGACTT
Source organism: Cyrtodaria siliqua (assembly GCA_037043455.1). Lineage (NCBI taxonomy): Eukaryota > Metazoa > Mollusca > Bivalvia > Adapedonta > Hiatellidae > Cyrtodaria > Cyrtodaria siliqua. The sequence goes on from JAWPHD010015838.1 coordinate 433, forward strand.
GATATCAGAAATACCACTTGGTTGTTGACTTGATATCAGAAATACCACTTGGTTGTTGACTTGATATCAGGAATACCAATTGGTTGTTGACTTGATATCAGGAATACCAATTTGTTGTTGACTTGATATCAGAAATACCACTTGGTTGTTGACTGGATATCAGAAATACCACTTGGTTGTTAACTTGATATCAGAAATACCACTTGGTTGTTGACTTGATATCAGAAATACCACTTGGTTGTTGACTTGATATCAGGAATACCACTTGGTTGTTGACTTGATATCCGGAATACCAATTGGTTGTTGATTTGATATCAGGAATACCAATTTGTTGTTGACTTGATATCAGAAATACCACTTGGTTGTTGACTTGATATCAGGAATACCACTTGGTTGTTGACTTGATATCAGGAATACCAATTGGTTGTTGACTTGATATCAGGATTACCAATTTGTTGTTGACTTGATATCAGAAATACCACTTGGTTGTTGACTTGATATCAGGAATACCAATTGGTTGTTGACTTGATATCAGGAATACCAATTTGTTGTTGACTTGATATCAGAAATACCACTTGGTTTTTGACTTGATATCAAAAATACCACTTGGTTGTTGACTTGATATCAGGAATACCAATTGGTTGTTGACTGGATATCAGAAATACCACTTATGTGTTGACCATGTTGATATCAGAAATACCACTTTGTTGTTGACTGGATACTTTTAACAGAGACAGAAACGATACTTACCGCACGTTCCTCGTCCACACCGTAATATAGTCAGTCATTATGAAACAATATTTACCACGTTCCTCGTCCACAACGTGATATAATCTGTCATTTTGAAACGATATTTACCACACGTTCGTCGTCCACACCTTGATATAATAAGTCATTATGAAACGATATTTACCACACGTTCCTCGTCCACACCGTGATATAATCTGTCATTATGCAACGATATTTACCACACTTTCCCCGTCCACACCGTGATATAATCAGTCATTATGTACTGATATTTACCACACTTTCGATGTTCACACCGTGATATAATCAGTCATTATGTAACGATATTTACCACACGTTCCTCGTCCACACCGTGATATTATCAGTCATTATGTAACGATATTTACCACACTTTCCCCGTCCACACCGTGATATAATCAGTCATTATGTAACGATATTTACCACACGCTCCTCTTCCACACCGTGATATAATCCGTCATTATGTAACGATATTTACCACTCGTTCCTCGTCCACACTGTTATATAATCTGTCATTATGTAATGCTATTTACCACACGATCCTCGTCCACACCGTGATATAATCAGTCATTATGTAACGATATTTACCACACGTTCCTTGTCCACACCGTGATATAATCAGTCATTGTGTTACTTCCCCGTCCACACCGTGATTTAATCAGTCATTATGTAACGATATTTACCACACGTTCGTCGTCCACACCGTGATTTAATCAGTCATTATGGAACGATATTTACCACACGTTCCTCGTCCACACCGTGATATAATCTGTCATTATGAAACGATATTTACTACCCGTTTCTAGCCACACCGTGATATAATCAGTCATTATGAAACCGTCCTTTAACGGATCCGACATTTTCTTATCAACTGATCATGCCATTTTCTGTCAAACAAAATAACATATTTATTAAACAGTGGACAACATAATACACACAATGCCTTTTAGTAATAAAGATAACGTTTATAAAACGGGATCAAGGTGACTGTGTTTTGTTTAATTTCTGAATTTAACTTCGTCTTTTGTTTTAGGCTTAAAGGGACACAGGCAACCTTGATTTTATTAATACTCACGGCGTCCCGTTAGTTTTTCTTCATTACTTCCATTCTTCTGAAATCTGTAATAGTAATTATAAGAATACTTCAAAGCAAAGTGTATTTTCGTACATATTCATACGTAATTAATAATCAATAATATTAGTTGTGCCTATAATTAACAATTAGTAATACTATTCAATACTATTGATATAATAATTGATATTAGATACATCGAGGTGCTTATGTTAATGATACATTAATACATCAAGATTGCCATGTGTCCCTTTAAGAAAGAATGTGAAACTGATGTCATAGTATATGGATGCAAACTGGTGTCATAGTATATTTATGCAAACTGATGTCATAGTATATGTATGCAAACTGATGTCATAGCATAGGTATGCAAACTGATGTCATAGTATATGTATGCAAACTGATGTCATAGCATAGGTATGCAAACTGATGTCATAGCATATGTATGCAAACTGATGTCATAGTATATGTATGCAAACTGATGTCATAGTATATGTATGCAAACTGATGTCATAGCATAGGTATACAAACTGATGTCATAGCATATGTATGCAAACTGATGTCATAGTATATGTATGCAAACTTGCATGACTTTCAGAACACTTTATTAATTCGTAACTTTAGCATGACATCATCAAAAACAATCCACCACTTTTAGTGAACAATAAAATTAAACAACTCATCGGTGTTCAGCTCTTTATAAAAAAAGGTGTAATGAGAATTATATTAAAATCTTTAAAACGATGTATGTATCTTCTTTTGGTGCTGTCGGATTTCAAAACACCAATGTGGATACATTAAATTTAAATTACAATAATTATGGTCAAAGAGTTAGATTTTTCACATAGAGATTAAGAATATATAAATTTCGAGTAAAATCCTTTATTTCCATCTACTGGCATATCTCAACATCTCGGAAATTGGTACCTAAATTTACAATAATCATGGATAAGTAGCATTGAAGCACGCCATTACATGGTGTTATATATGTTATTCAGCTGCTGAAGAGAGATGATCCTTATATGAGTTTTGTATTTGTCTATGGTTAACAGACTGTGAAACATGTAGTTGACGATGAGCATGCTTTACAACGTGAATTCCTAGAGAAATTGTCTAATGAATGAATGGTGTTTTACGGCACGTCGACACATAAATAGGTCATATTGTGCGCAAAAACTGACGAAAGATGATGAAATGAAGGATTAATTAAAAATGAATGTAAATACAAGATAAAACTATTAAAACATAAGGGATGATAGGGTAGTAATATAAACTATATATGTAAATCAGAGAACTCGTCTAAAAAACGTGAATGGTATAAACACATAGTTTGAAATGTTCAATGGTTACCGTTTCGCCTGTGGATTTGACGTTTTCGTAGATCAGTCTACTCAGTGTACATCGACCATCGACCATCGTATCTTACCATCGACCATCGCATTTTACCATCGACCATCGCATCTTACCATCGCATCTTACCATCGACCATCGCATCTTACCATCGCATCTTACCATCGACCATCGCATCTTACCATCGCATCTTACCATCGACCATCGACCTAGGTCGATGGTAAGATGCAATGGTAACATGGCCCTAACAGTACTACGTAGAAAACACATAATGCATTTCAAAGCAATTTTAATTAATTGTTAGTATTGCGATCAACCATGCGTATGACGAAAACATGTCTAGCTACGCGCCTGGACTCGCAGATGATCTAGACTAGATAAACTGTCAACGTTTCATAAACATCTTCAGAAAATTCATTAAAAACGACGATGCGTGTAGCAAATATAGCTCTAGCGAAGGTAAGCATGTATCGAGTGTTAACGCGACACTGTTGTATCTTCTTCTGTTTGTATATGTAGTTAAGGCAGTAGTTGCGCTGAATATATAATACATGTAACAGCGACCTTACCACGGACGCAATGGTTCATTATTAACGTTAACAATGATGCCATTTACCACCGACATATTATTATTAAACGTTTTAAATATCTGTGGACTTACTTATAACACCACAAAACAATGATTTTCGTTTATTTGTTTGTTTGTTTTTGTTTGTTTGTTTGTTTGTATGGTGTTTTACGCCATTTTCATGTAGGGTTAAAATTATATGACGATCGATTTTTTTGAGGTGGAGGTGAACGTACAACACGTGGTCTATATGTGGTGAAGGTACAACACGTGGTATATCTGTGGTAAAGATACACATTGTTGTCTACCTGTATTAAAGATACACATTGTAGTCTACCTGTGATGAAAATACACATTGCTGTCTACCTGTGATGAAGATACACATTGTTGTCCACTTGTGATGAAGATACACATTGTTGTCTACCTGTGATGAAGATACACATTGTTGTCAACCTGTCATGAAGACACACATTGTTGTCTACCTGTGATGAAGATACACATTGTTGTCTACCTGTGATGAAGACACACATTGTTGTCTACCTGTGATGGACACACATTGTTGTCTACCTGTGATGAAGGTACACATTGTTGTCCACTTGTGATAAAGACACACATTGTTGTCTACCTGTGATGAAGGTACATATTGTTGTCTACCTGTGATGAAGATACACATTGTTGTCTACCTGTGATGAAGGTACACATTGTTGTCTACCTGTGATGAAGGTACACATTGTTGTCTACCTGTGATGAAGTAACACATTGTTGTCTACCTGAGATGAAGGTGCACATTATTGTCTACCTGTGATGAAGATACACATTGTTGACTACCTGTGGTAAATATACAACACCTGGTGTATCTGTGGAGAAGATACTACACGTGGGCTATAAAAGTATGTGGTGAAGATACAACACGTGGTCTATCTGTGGTGCAGATACAACACTTGGTCTATCTGTGGTGAAGATACACACTGTTGTCTACCTGTGATGAAGATACAACACTTGGTCTATCTGTGGCGAAGATACACATCGTTGTCTATCTGTGGTGAAGATACAACACGTGGTCTCTATGGGATGAAGAAACAAAACGTGGTCTATCTGTGATGAAGATGCAACACGTGGTATATCTGCGGTTAAGATAAACACGTGGTCTATCTGTGGTGAAAATACAACACGTGGTATATCTGCGGTGAAGATACAACACGTGGTATATCTGTGGTGAAGATACAACACGTGGTCTATATGTGGTGAAGATACAACACGTGGTATATATGTGATGAAGATACAACACGTGCTATATATGTGGTGTATATACAACACGTGGTATATCTGTGGTGCAGATAAACACGTGGTCTATCTTTGATGAAGATACAACACGTGGTATATATGTGGTGAAGATACAACACGTGGTATATTTGTGGTGAAGATAAACACGTGGTCTATCTGTGTAGAATATACAATATGTGGTCTATATGTGGTGAAGATACAACACGTGGTTTATCTGTTGCGAAGATACAAAATAAGGTCTATCTGTGGTGAAGGTACAACACGTTTACTATCTGTGGTGAAGATACAACGTGTGTTCTATCTGTGGTGAAAATACAACGCCTGGTCTATCTGTGGTGAAGATACAATACGTGGTCTGTCTGTGGTGAAGATACAGCACATGGTTTATCTGTGGTGAAGATACAACACGTGGTCTACCTGTGATGAATATACAACACGTGGTCTATCTTTGGAGAAAATACAACACGTGGTCTATCTGTGGTGAAGATACAACACGTGGTCTATCTGTTGTGAAGATACAACACGTGGTATATATGTGGTGAAGATACAAGACGTGGTATATATGTGGTGAAGATATCCCATGTGGTGTACCTGTGATGTTTGTTTGTTTGTTTGTTTGTTTGTATGGTGTTTTATGTCATTTTCAACAAATGTAAGGTTATATATGAGGGTTGATTTTTTTGTGGTGGGAGCAGATCACCCACTTTTCCTGGGTAGAACCTTATACCTTACACCTCCCTCCATCCGTAAGAATATACACTTCCTCACTTACAAGTCGAGCTCCCAGCGGGATTCGAACCCGCAGCGTTGAGAGGCAAAGGTTGTGAAAAAGATACAAAACGTGGTCTATATGTTATGAATATACAACACGTGATCTATATGTCGTGAAGTTACGACACGTGGTCTGTATGTGGTGAAGATACAACACATGGTCTATCTGCGGAGAAGATACAAAACGTGGTCTATATATTATGAATATACAACACGTGATCTATATGTCGTGAAGTTACGACACGTGGTATGTATGTGGTGAAGATGCAACACATGGTCTATCTGCGGAGAAGATACAACACATGGTTTATCTGTGGTGAAGATACAACACGTGGTCTATCTGTGATGAATATACAACACGTGGTCTATTTGTGGTGAAGATACAACACGTGGTCTATCTGTGGTGTAGATACAACACGTGGTCTATCTGTTGTGAAGATACAACACGTGGTATATATGTGGTGAAGATACAAGACGTGGTATATATATGGTGAAGATACCCCATGTGGTCTACCTGTGATTGTTTGTTTGTTTGTATGGTGTTTTATGTCATTTTAAACAAATGTAAGGTTATATATGAGGCTTGATTTTTTTGTGGTGGGAGCAGATCACCAACTTTTCCTGGGTAGAACCAGTACCTTACACCTCCCTCCATCCGTAAGAATCTACACTTCCTCACTTACAAGTCGAGCTCCCAGCGGGATTCGAACCCGCAGCGGTGAGAGGCAAAGGTTGTGATGAAGATACAAAACGTGGTCTATATGTTATGAATATTCAACACGTGATCTATATGTCGTGAAGTTACGAAACGTGGTCTGTATGTGGTTAAGATACAACACATGGTCTATCTGCGGAGAAGATACAAAACGTGGTCTATATATTATGAATATACAACACGTGATCTATATGTCGTGAAGTTACGACACGTGGTATGTATGTGGTGAAGATACAACACATGGTCTATCTGCTGGGAAGATACAACACGTGGTCTATCTGTGGTAGAGATACAACACGTGGTCTATCTGTTGCGAAGATACAACATGTTGACTATCTGTGATGAAGATACAACGTGTGGTATATCTGTGGTGAAATACAACGCGTGGTATATAGGTGATGAAGATACAACACGTGGTCTATTTATGGTGAAGAAAAATACGTGGTCTTTTTGTGATGAATATACAATACGTGGTTTATCTGTGATGAAGATACAACAAATGCTATATCTGTGGTAAAGATATAACACGTGGTCTATCTGTGGTGAAGATACACCTTGTTGTCTATTTGTAGTGAAGATACAACACGTTGTCTATCTGTGGTGAAGATAAAGGACGTGGTATATATGTGGTGAAGATACCCCATGTGGTCTACCTGTGATGTTTGTTTGTTTGTTTTTTGTTTGTAAGAATCTACATTTCCTCACGTGCAAGTCGAGCTCCCAGCGGGATTCGAACCCACAGCCGTGAGAGGCAAAGGTTGGGATGAAGATACAACACGTGGTCTATATGTGGTGAAGATACAACACATGGTCTATCTGTCGAGAAGATGAAACACGTGGTCTATCTGTGGTAAAGATATAACACGTGGTCTATCTGTTGGGAAGATACAACATGTTGATTATCTGTGGTGAAGGTACAACGTGTGGTATATCTGTGGTGAAATACAACGCGTGGTATATAGGTGATGAAGATACAACACGTGCTCTATCTATGGTGAAGATAAACACGTGGTCTATCTGTGGTGAAGATATACCTTGTTGTCTATTTGTGGTGAAGATACAACACGTGGTATATCTATTGTGAAGATACAACATGGTTTATATGTGGTGGAAATACAACGCCTGGTCTATCTGTGGTGACGATACAACAAGTGGTCTATCTGTGGTGAAGATACAACATGTGGTCTCTATGTGGTAAAGATACAACAAGTGGTCTATATGTGGTGAACATACAACACGTGGTCTCTATGTGATGAAGAAACAAATCGAGGTCTATATGTGATAAAGATACAACACGTGGTATATAGGTGATGAAGATACAACACGTGGTATATATGTGATGAAGATGCAACACGTGGTATATAGGTGATGAAGATAAAACACGTGGTATTATTGCGGTGAAGATAAACACGTGGTCTATTTGTGTTGAATATACAACACGTGGTTTATCTGTGATGAAGATACAATACATGGTATATATGTAGTGAAGATTCAAGTCGTGGTTTATATGTTGTGAAGAAACCAAATGTAGTCTGCCTGTGATGTTTGTTTGTTTGTTTGTTTGTATGGTGTTTTACGTCATTTTCAACACGTAAGGCTACATATGAGGGTTGATGTTTTTGTGGTGGTGGCAGACTAACCACTTTTCCTGGGTAGAACCAGTACTGTACACCTCCCTCCATCCGTAAGAATCGACACATCCATACTTACAAGTCGAGCTTCCAGCGGGATTCGAACCCGTAGCGGTGAGAGGTAAAGGTTGTGATGAAGATACAAAACGTGATCTATATGTGATGAAGATACAACACGCGGTCTTTATGTAATGAATATACACCACGTGGTCTATATGTGGTGAAAATACAATCCGTGGTCTATCTTTTGCGAAGATACAACATGTGATCTATCTGTGGTAAAGATACAACACATTGACTATCTGTGGTGAAGATACAATGTGTGGTCTATCTGTGGTAAAACTAAATCGCGTGGTCTATCTGGGATGAAGATACAACACGTGGTCTATCTGTGATGAAGATACAACACGTGGTCTATCGTGATGAAGATACAACACGTGGTCTATATGTGATGAAGAAACTACCCGTGGTCTATCTGTGATGAATATATACAACACGTGGTCTATCTTTGGTGAAGGTACAACACATGGTCTATCGGTGGTGAAGGTACAACACGTGGTATATCTGTGATAACGATACAACTCATGGTCTATCTGTGATGAATATACAACACGTGGTATATATGTGGTGAGTATACAACACGTGGTCTATCTTTTGCGAAGATACAACATGTGGTCTATCTGTGGTGAAGATACAACACATTGACTATCAGTGGTGAAGATACAACGTGTGGTCTATCTGTGGTAAAAATAAAACTCGTGGTCTATCTGTGTTGAAGATACAACACGTGGTCTATCTGTGATGAAGATACAACACGTGGTATATCGTGATGAATATACAACACGTGGTATATATGTGGTGAATATACAACACGTGGTCTATATGTGGCGAATATACAACACGTCTTCTATCTGTGATGAATATACAACACGTGGTATATATGTGGTGAAAATACAACACGTGGTCTCTATGTGATGCAGAAATAAATCTTGGTCTAAATGTGATGAGGATACAACACGTGGTATATATGTGATGTAGATAAACACGTGGTATATATTTGATGAAGATACAACACGTGGTCTATGTGTGATGAAGATAAATACGTGGTCTATATGTGATGAAGATACCACACATGTTCTATATGTAGTCAACATACAACACATGGTATATACGTGGTGAAGATAAACACATGCTTTATCTCTGATGAAAATATACCACGTGGTATTTTTACATGTGATGAAGATACAATACGTCGTCTATCTGTGGTGAATATACAACTCGTGGTCTATATGTGGTGAAGATACAACACGTGGTATATAGGTGATGAAGATAAACACGGGGTATATATGTGATGAAGATACACGTGGTCGTCTGTATGTGGTGAACATACAACACGTGGTCTATATGTGGTGAACATACAACACGTTGTCTATATGTGGTGAACACGTGGTATATCTGTGGTGGTAAAGACATAATACTCTTTTATTCAGAAAAAGACCCATGAGGATACGAAACATATAACAAGGTCGACAGCAGGTAAATGATATCTATATGTATTAAATGCAAAAGCTCTATTTCAATAACAACAAAACATACAGAACATAACAACTCAAGAAATAAATTGTGTATAATTTATTATTTATATTGTACTTTCTTTAATATATTTTTCATCGCCTAAGATATACGGAAAATGTTACAATCGTTTATGTCGTTATGCATTGAAGTGAATTGAATTGGGTTTTAAGGCGCACCAACACATGAAAGGTTATATGGCGCCTAACAGGCATGAACATGTCAGGCTCATCCTCTATATACATCGAGATAAAATATGGAGAATGGGCCTAGGACCTTCTCACCCTGACCTGCAGAGTTGTTGCAAATTCTATTGTAGACACTCAATTTACGCTGGAGCCACGTTTATTGTTTTTCTGCCACTGCTCTTAGTGATGTGAGCGAGATGGCACCTGAAACAATGCAGGGGTCATGATGAAGACCTTTAATGAGCATGAACAAAAAATGACAAAATAAATATGAATGGGGAGGGTCCTACCCCTCTGCATGTGACGGTGTGTTTGCAGTGGTTGTATTCTACCCCGGCAACCACACGGGGCTATGTAGTTATACAGAAAGTAAAAATAAACACAAACAAATAAAACTACTTTACACTTCACTTCTTTGACAAATTATTGTTTTAAAAGCACAGTAACTGGTCAACTACTAAAGAGTAAGTTATATGTGTTTTTTTAATAATAAACATGTATTTTGGACACTGATTGCTATTATCTAATTTAGCACGAGCCTCTTTATATTGCAAGGTATGCTGTTCGGCTTATGCCATCTTTCAGCTTCCATTTGTAGGTTATGAAATGAAAGTCTTAATCATGTTAATGCATTTCTATATTTTTTCTGTTTAAGTTCTTAAATTTTAAGTAATGTTTCAAAATATAGATCTCTACTATCAATGTATAGACATTTATTCTGTTTGAATTTCCCAAACATCAGACTGGTGCATATTTTGAATGAAGTCGTCAGGTCATTTTTGCTTTACATTATCTGATTATACCAAAAATCGTTGTACCAGACACCTTGGAAAAGCCATGCATCATGAAAAACCAAGTTAGGCTAATTGTTGTTTTAAACTGTACACAAGATGGTATCACTGTGGTGACGATATATCACATGCTTTATTTTTGGTGAAGACACATGACGTGATTTATGTGAGGTGAAGATACATCACGTGTTTTATGTGTGGTGAAGATACATCACGTATTTCATGTGTGGTGAAGATACATCACGTGATTTATGTGTGGTGAAGATACATCACGTGCTTTATGTGAGGTGAAGATACATCACGTGCTCTATGTGTGGTGAAGATACATTACGTGTTTCATGTGTGGTGAAGATACATCACGTGATTTATGTTTCTTGATGATGCATCACGTGCTTTATGTGTGGTGAAGATACATCACGTGCTGTATATGTGGTGAAGATACATCACGTGTTTCATGTGTGGTGAAGATACATCACGTGATTTATGTGTGGTGAAGATACATCACGTGCTTTATGTGTGGTGAAGATACATTACGTTCGTTATGTGTGGTGAAGATACATCACGTGTTTCATGTGTGGTGAAGATACATCACTTGATTTATGTGTGGTGAAGATACATCATGTGATTTATGTGTGGTGAAGATACATTACGTGCTTTATGTGAGGTGAAGATACATCACATGCTTTATGTGTGGTGAAGATACATCACGTGCTTTATGTGTGGTGAAGATACATCACATGTTTCATGTGTGGTGAAGATACATCACGCACTTTATGTGTGGTGAAGATAAATCGCGTGCTTTATGTGTGGTGACGATACACCACGTGTTTTATGTGAAGTGAGGATACACCACGTGCTTTATTTGTGGTGAAGATACATCACGTGTTTTATGTGTGGTGAGGATACATCACGTGCTTTATGTGTGGTGTAGATACATCACGTGTTTTATGTGTGGTGAAGATAAGACACATCACATGATTTATGATTGATGAAGATACATCACGTGTTTTATGTGGTGAAGATACATCACGAGTTTTATGTGAGGTGACGATACATCCCGTGTTTTATGTGTGATGAAGATACATCACGTGATTTATGTGTGGTGAAGATGCATCACGTGCTTTATGTGTGGTGAAGATACATTACGTTCGTTATGTGTGGTGAAGATACATCACGTGTTTCATGTGTGGTGAAGATACATCACTTGATTTATGTGTGGTGAAGATACATCACGTGCTTTATGTGTGGTGAAGATACATCATGCGATTTATGTGTGGTGAAGACACATTACCTGTTTTATGTGAGGTGATGATACATCACATGCTTTATGTGTGGTGAGGATACATCACGTGCTTTATGTGTGGTGAAGATACATCACATGTTTCATGTGTGGTGAAGATACATCACGCACTTTATGTGTGGTGAAGATAAATCGCGTGCTTTATGTGTGGTGACGATACACCACGTGCTTTATGTGAAGTGAGGATACACCACGTGCTTTATTTGTGGTGAAGATACATCACGTGTTTTATGTGTGGTGAGGATACATCACGTGCTTTATGTGTGGTGTAGATACATCACGTGTTTTATGTGTGGTGAAGATAAGATACATCACGTGATTTATGAGTGATGAAGATACATCACGTGTTTTATGTGGTGAAGATACATCACGTGTTTTATGTGAGGTGACGATACATCCCGTGTTTTATGTGTGGTGAAGATACAACATGTGTTTTATGTGTGGTCAAGATACATCACACGCTTTATTTGTGGTGAAGAAGCTCCGCGTTTTGTATTTGGGTAAAGATACAACACGCACTTTATGTGTATTGATGATGCACCACGTGCTTTATGTGTGGTGATGATAAACACGTGTTTTATGTGCGGTGATGATAAAGCACGTGCTTTATGTGTGGTGCAGATACAACAAGTGCTTTATGTATGTTGAAAACGCTGCACATGCTTTATGTGGTGAAGATACATCATGTGCTTTATGTGTGATAAAGATACAACGCGTGCTTTATGTGTGGTGAAAATAAATCGCGTGCTTTTATGTGTCGTGAAGACACATTAAGTGCTGTTTAAATATGTATGTTGAAGATGCATTACGTGCTTTTTATGTGGTGAAGATATAACACGTGCTCATGTGTGGTGAAAATACAATACGTGCTTTATGTGTGATAAAGATACAACTCGTGGTTATGTGTGGTGAAGAAACAGCAGGTGATGTGTGGTGATGATACAACTCATGGTTATGTGTGGTGAATATACAACACGTGGATTATGTGTGGGAATCTAAAACACGTTTATTATGCGTGGTGAAGATACAACACGTGCTTTATGTCTTGTAAAAATACTACATATGCTTTAGTTTTGATGACGATACAACACGTGATTTATGTGTGGGAAGCTACAACACGTGTTTTATGCGTGGTGAGATACAACACGTGGTCAATCTTTGGTTAAGATACAACACGAAATGTATGTGTGAAGATACAGCAAGTGTTTTATGTGTGGTTGGTTAAGATACGACACGTCCTTTATGTGTAGTGAAATTACAACATGTGATTTATATGTGGTAAAGATACAACACGTCGTTATGTGTGGTGAAGGTGCATCACATGTGGTGAAGGTACACCACGTGCTTTATGTGTGGTAAAGAAACACCAGGGGATTTTTGTGTGATCAAGATACAACACATGGTTTATCATAGACTACGTGAAAAAAACCTCATTTATCAAGATGTTATCGGTTTTTATTGAATGTAAAACACGGTGTATCTTCAACCTCTAGCTGTCATCAATCTCCGCGTAAATTTCAGCTAACATTTCCATTTCCTCCGCAGACGACTCATAATAATCCAAGGTTCCATCTTCCCTTACAATCACGCCCGGCATATATTTGTTCATTGTCTCCCTTTCCATCTTTTTTACGTCCAAATATTTATCCGTGAACGCTCGTAAGCACGGACAAAAGACAATGCAACACGGGCATCCGGAACCGAACGAAAATATACAAGCAACGGGCAGACACCGATGAAGACAAACAAGTTTGCCTGTATATAGAAAATTCAACTGCATTCTTGCATTGTCCCATTAGAATAATGAATTGGGTAGCCTTAATACCGTAACTACATTTTGTATTCCTTTATTTTAAGCATAAGATTTGGTTTATTATAAATCGCTTTCCGCGTTGTGCCTTACGCTATACGTGCCATAGCGTGCCTTACGCTATACGGTAGTTGCTCGACAAAATTCGTTTACGAAACTAAAGGCTAGCTTTCAGTGACGTCACAGGTAAAAAAATTAAAAATAACGATTTCGCAGTTGTTTTACCGAATATAGGGTCGGTATGGCAAAAAACATGTTTTTAACTTCAATAATGTTGAAATAATTAAGAAATAATAAATACGTACCTGTATTTTATCACGAGTGAGTTATCGGTGAATAAAATACAGTTAGGAGTTCGGATGCGTAGTAATTAAATCACGAGTGCGTTAGCATGGTGCAACGTTTGGGAGCAAGGCAAGTCTGTTGTAATTAACATTTCATTAAAATTACTGTTGAGTTTGTCTTCGTGACGTATATTTACCAAAATGTTTATTTATTTTCTTTCTGTGACGTTAACGGTTTAAAAAGTGACGTGGCGTTTTCGACGGAGGAAAAATACGCGGGGAATTAATAATTAATGGAACAGCCGTATTGTACCGTAAAATAACATACAGTTGTCTCTCTTCTTCGTGTATATGAAAGACGGCGCAGGTTGTGTTAGAATTATCGTTAAATTTGGGGGATTTTGTGATTTTGTACAGTGAGTGATCAAACTTAGACTGCTTCACACTGCGCATGTCCCGTTTTACAAACTCAAACAAGCGACAGTCACAGGCCGATTTTTCAAACGGTAAATTTGATAACACGTAAAGCATATTGCAACTGCGATACTATCCAAGCGTCTGATCTATTAAATATCCAGAATGTTGGGCTTTCACTGCGCAAACAAAATGCAGGTGCTTTTTATGTTTTGTTTTTTAAGTGGGGTGGTATTTTCGAAATTTTCCAGGGTGACTGTTGTGTTTTCCAGTTGTTGTTTTTTCATGGGAGATGGTTTTAAGATAATGAGGGTAAAGAAGATTTTATAAGGAGGGGGTAAAGCACCGATTTCAGAAGAATATTAAAAACATCTACCTAGGGGTTATTCTGTAAATTTCTGGTGGTGAATGCTTTACAAATTCATGGTTTTGCTTTTTTGGTGTTTTTATTTTTTAATCCGATGTGGCTGGGGTCGGAGAGGGGGTGGTCTGGGTGTGTGTGTGATGGGTATGATTTTTTCAAGAAAAAGAAAGTAGTAGGTAAGGAAAGGATTTCCATAGGATTAAGGTTGTATTTTGTAGATTTTCCATGTGGCAGGGCCTAAAGAAAGGCTTTTCCATTTTTAATTTATTGTTTAAATCCAGGAGGTGTATTCTGGGCTAAAACATATCTTAGAGTCGAGGTAGCGTTTGTGCGCGAGAGTGTTGAGTCTGGATATTATCTGGAATAGCCCTTTCCTGCCTTACATAAGTTCATTAATGTCTAATCCTCGGGTTAGGATCCGCCATCCCCCGCCACCCTGGAGAATATTCAACAAATTTGTAAAAACAAAAACTCTGCATAGTGCGTGCTCAAGTAGCTAAGTACCCAAGAAGGATACAATCGCAAAGAACTTCGACAAAGAAAGGAGCGTAGCTATGTGGAGCATGCGTACACATTGGGGAAAACAATAAGAAGAAAACGTTTCACAAATCTCAGGCTGATTTATCAACATTTCAGAGTCAGAATAGATCTGATATGTCTAGAGGGTATTGGGGCAATGGTCTCCCAGTACAAAAAGTAATAATAATAAAACAAAAGAAGTAAAAAAAGACTAAACAGTTAGGCGAAACGTTATTCTGAGCGTTATTACACAAAGTCTACTTTCGGAATATTTAATAACAAAACCCTCCCCACCCAAACCCTTTGATTTTTGTGCTCTTTTAGATTTGATGTTTTTTTTAGAATTTTCGTATCTGTGAAAAAGTAGGATAGAAGTAATAACTGGGTGGGTACACGCAAAAGCAAGTATGCACTTATAAATTATTTCACCCACCTGGGTGGTGGTGGGATGGGGAAGAAACGGGAGTACCCAGGGAAATAGAGAAATTGTTAATTGCTACCCTACAAGCATTTTCCAGGGTAGGCCTCAATGTTGGCACTATACCGGGTTCACGCAATATCTATTCCCACCCGTTACGAGTAAAAAGTAACAATAAAGGAAGCCGAGTGCAAAAACAGCAACAACATTTTTATAATATAATCAACAAATGTATTCAAATTGTACAATGAAAAATATTTACTTGCAGAATGCAGATAAATTAGATCAAATATTTCTTTGAAATCCGCTTTTAGAATAAAGTCCAAAAATATTGGTAAATGTCCCTTTAATCTAAATTGTACAGTGTCCCTTTAATCCAATTTTATTTTAAATCATGTCAACATCATCAATATAAACACTCATACGTAATACCACCCATAGAATGAAAATATGTTGAAGGGTGATGTTTGGGGAGTGGAGGGGTGACGGGTGTTGTGGGGTAGTTTGTGCGGGGGTGGGCGGGGCGGGAGTGAGGTGATGGGTGTGCACGGTTTTCGAGTGTTTTTTTTCAGACAGAATGGGGTATTTGCGAAATTGTCCAGGGGACTAGGGAGTTGTCAAGAAAGATTCTTAGGTAGGCGAATGAGGTCGGTTGGAAGGGATTTTCGAGGTGTGTTGGGTGGCGGTAAAGGAAAAAGGTCCAGGGAGGTATTTCCGAGATTTTTTTTATATATAAAAACACATGAGGGTATTTTGTAGATTTTTTAGGGGTTCCTGGTTTGATGAAACGCTTTCCAGGGTAGCGTGCGTTTGTTTCTATAAAAGCCAACCGATATTTTTGAAGAAAAAAAAGTAGGGGGTATTTTGTTGACTTTATATGTGCGAGGTCTAAATCCAGAGGGTAGGAGTGAGGTGGTGGTGGTGCGTGTACTTTGACCGGAACAGCTCATTCAATTCAAACAGGAGTTAATTTCTGTCAAATCCTCGGTTTGTTATTCCAGCCGACGCCGCCCCCTCCCCACCTCGCAATCCCTCATTTTAAAAGTAAAAATCCTTGTATCCATAATGTCATTCAAATAGGTTAATACAGTTACATGCTGCTTTTTTCTGTAATCAATTAAAAATAAATCAAACTTAGTATTTACTATGTCAAGTTGCAACGCATAAACAAACGCCATACACATTCTATTAATAGACGCAAACAAATTGTATGACGTGATCACCTGATAATGTTTGACCAATGAATGCCTTCTAGTTTGATCATGTGTAGTGAGTGCTGACAGTCGTTAATTTTATTGACGGCTGTGTAGCAGTGTTATGCCAAGTAAAATGAATGAAGCAATTTTAAACTTAAGCAAAACGAAATGTCCAACAACAGATGTAAAATAGTGAACATGTGGTTTAGAATTTTTCCCCTTTTGCCATTCCATAGTTTGGTACTTATTCAATTTCTTTGTTATTATTTTTCGGTAAGCTCATATCTGAGAATCTAGAAACTTTACACATATATTCACTATCATAAGGGTACCTCGTAAAACTCGGTTATGAGTTTTACAGAATTATGCACTTTTTCAACTTAGTTGCCCAATAAATAGACACGGCCCCTAAAGGTTTGCATCCGACAGCTATTGTTATGTTTATCTTTTGTGCAAACTTAATGATATGTACTTCTATCTTCCTGCTCTGCGCAAACTATTAGTGTATCATATACGTTCGTCGTAACTACATTACGTCTTGTATTTTCATCTAAAGTTAATAAATAATTAATGTCATAACTTTCTTAATTTTATACACATTTTGTTTAACTAAAGCGTTAACTCTACCAGCAAATATAATATGATTCATCCAGTACTTTCAGGTCATACTACACCAATTCATTTTCCATAGGCCTACCTTATAGCTCTTAGCTCTGTACTGAGTTTCCTAATATAAGAAGCTATATTTTTTATTACTTGTTTTGAAAGACCTATCTTTGTTTTATCAAATAAACATACAGAAGCCATACGTTGAGTATGTTTTGAAACAGCTGTTTGGGTCGGATGGTGCTGGCCCACCAACTTGCATGTAGAAACATGAGGAAAATGTAAAATATACTTCTTTCTTTGATTATTCAACACATTATGAATACATTGCACAAATGTATGATTTAACCTTTATAAGTACTCTTCAAAAGTCGAATTTTAATTTTTCAGAAAGATTTTATGGTTTGTTTAGTAATTTACCCTGGAACTTTTTCCCTGCCCGCTGATTGGTTGGTAATTTGTGTAGTCTGATCTTCAGCCTTCCCAAACTGTACGCGGTCATACGTTTTCTTTCCTTTCCAGGGAGGGCTAATATCAGGAAGTACTGCATGAAGCGGCGGGTGAAAGAGCTAATTTTGTAGAATATGAGCGCTTTAGTTGAAAATAAATTCGTTCAATATTAAAGGTACTTTAGCCGAAATGTTTAGTTTATATAAACACAACATTGTAATTGCATTGATAAGCATTACACAAATACCATTATTGAATATTTTTCAAAACAGAAACGGAAATAATAGCGATACAAAATAAGTACCGCTTCGTAGGGTTGAACTCCTAGCCCACACTAAATCTACACTCGCGGGTAATAATAGACGAGCGCGTAATCAATTGAGCTACACATGTTTAAATTTGAACAAAAATCAGACAGTTATTAGCTTATGCTCAACATATGCTTTACTTACGGACAGTGTCCCTTTATTTAAAAACATATCTGAATCGAGCGCTTTGTTACTATGTTTTTCCATTGTCCCGATCAAAATGTTACGTGGTTTCGCCTACGTGTTTGTACTCTACAATGAGTCATACAAATTGCGTCTCGCCATTAGATATATTTAAAACTTGATACCCAGTCTATAGACACGGGCAACAGTCGATAAGAACATTTTAGAAACATTAAATGGTAGGCGTCTCCAGTGTCAGTAGAGGTTTATATATCAGAGCCGTGGACTGGTTGTCCTTCAGCGAGCTGTTACACGTATTATTGCAAAGCATGTTACGTAATGCTACTTCGAATTTGTTTGCCTATTGAAATGGTATAACCATAATTTGTACCATAGTTCTAATGATTTTCCTTTGTTCTTGCTGATGATATAATTTTCATAAACCTAAAGGTCTGAGCCTAAAACGTGCTATAAACGCCGGTATATTTCAGCCGTGCTATAAATGACAGATTCGGCAGATATTCCATGGTCTACTCAATTTTACGCACGCGCAGTTGTAATTTACAACACAGCTGTCAATCAAAACGACTACACCATTACAAAAACAGCACTCCTTGACATTGCATTTGCCCAATGATATACAAAGGCGATTGGCTACACTAATCAAAACATGGGTTATGCTCATGTCGCGTGATAATGCTATTTATTGATTGGATCGAGCTGTTAATTGTACTGAAAATTGCAACGCCCTAAAACGTCTTGCACATGCATAGATGGATAATGGTCCTGATACAAAACATTTATAGCATATTTTTCTCGTATGCGATTTGTACTGCACTCTCGGGCCTGCGGCCCTCGAGAAGCAGTATAAATCGCATGTACTCGAAAAATCATGCTATATAACGCCGAAACGCATATTGTTGATGTCGGAGTATATTGACACTAGGTTATAATACAGTTGCATGTGCTACTGCTTGTCGTAGGTATCTTATAGGTTTAATTGGTTGAAATGGATAAATGATTGACGACTGACCTCTTGTTGATTACTTCTCATGACTCATGTCGTCTAAACTGTGTACGTAGATACGATTAAGTAACATTTGGTGAGTGGGCAACAAAATCGTTATTTTAGTATTTCAGAAAATTCTAGGACTGTAATATTCATTCAATTGGACACAGACATATTAATTGTTATTAGGTCTGTGAATTGGAGGACAATTTATCAGTCGCTCCCGTACTGTATTTGGGAACTTAAAGGGACACACGGCAATCTTGATTTTTTTAAAACTCACGGCGTCCCGCTTGTTTTTCTGGATAACTTACATTTGTTCTATCATTAACATTAATTATAAGAATAGTAATAAGCAAATTGTTTGTGCATTTTATTCAATTTTGATATTATTGCACCAATAATATATAAAAACTTAAAGTAGAATATGACGATAAAATGAATACTTATTTTTTTATTATTTTAAATGTAACCAGCTTAAAAGTAAACATGATCCTGGATATATAAGTCAAGACACCCATTTCAAACACTTCAAGATTGTCGCGTTTCCCTTTAAACGGATAGTGTTTATAAAGTAGAGTTCTTTATAGCATTGTTTTAAACGGAAATGTAATTGAATATAGAAACCTTCTTAAATACACCAACTTTCGATTGGCAATTCCTATCGGAATGATGTCAGATTTGACTCTGTCGTGAATATTCATTAACGTTTGTATGTAGAATCAGACTGTCGTGAATATTCATTAACGTTTGTATGTAGAATCAGACTGTCGTGAATATTCATTAACGTTTGTATGTAGAATCAGACTGTCGTGAATATTCATTAACGTTTGTATGTAGAATCAGACTGTCGTGAATATTCATTAACGTTTGTATGTAGAATCAGACTGTCGTGAATATTCATTAACGTTTGTATGTAGAATCAGACTGTCGTGAATATTCATTAACGTTTGTATAGAATCAGACTTTAAGTCCCTATCCCGACATTAACGGTCAAATTTTACAGCAGATGTACACCGTTTCTAAACTTACTGACGACGCTGTATATATATATACATAATTATATATGTATGTATTTTGAGCTTCCAACCAATATATACCCAATATAAACGGTTTTAACCAGCCAGGTCAAACCCCGAAACTGTAGTGTCAAATCAAGTATAACCATAATTCATAACTCATAATTCATTGTACGCATATTCAATCCCGGGTTATTTAAGAACGCGTGAATAAAACTATACTTTTAATATGCAGATATATATTAATATATCACCTGAACACCTGGATATAGTTTTAATAAACGACTGTGAAGTGTAATTTTGCCCTTATTTGAAGGATTACTTTGATTAAAGTGGCTGTGAGATTAATAGCTATTATGGTTATATATTATGTACCTATAACACCATAAGAGCTCACAGCCAAGTATTAAGTATTAATGCGATGCAGTTCATTCCAACGGTTTTAAAAATGTGCATTGATTGCAATATTTCAAAACTCGGTAGCTCAATGATGTGACATTAGCTTTACAATTACAGACCTCCGCCCCGCGTGGGTTAGTTCCCTGGCAGGATTTGAATTTTCTGTAGGGAAACATCGTCCGTTATCTCATCACCATCTGAGGTTGCTGTCCCGCTATAGTCTTATATGATGTGTTAATTGGGCGTATAATCCCATTTCATTTACAGACGTTCTCTTGTCGCGGTGGATACATTACAAACAATTAGTCAAAACATTTTGATTTATATTGTATATTAGATTTCTCTGCAGCCGTTATATATTTGAAAATAATTTTTCGACTCAGTTTTAGATTTCCCCAACAGCCGTTGTAGACTTGATACGAATATTCGATTGTGCTGTAAATGTAGCCGATTGTGCTGTACATGTAGCCGATTTTGCTGTAAATGTAGCCGAATGTGTTGTAAACTAACGCTAATGTTCGACTCTGTTTCGGCTATCATGGACGTTTACCATGTCGAGGGAAAAAAATATATCATTATGTAGCATGTTATTGTGTGACTAATTGTAACAGCCGTGAGTGCAGGTCATGTTGCCAAGTAAGCAGTATTCCAATGAATTATCAACAGAGCTGATATAGCATACTTGTTGAGTCAATAATATGGTACATATGTGCGACGGATCCCCGGGAGCCAGGGTCTCAGATGGATTGAAGAAAAACTTAAAGTAGGTATAATGTACCTTAAACACTAATTCTAACACATAGAAAATTACCAATACCCATAGTTGAATATACCGTCAAATCATTGTCGAGTAAAAAACGCATAATTTAAGTCAAAATGGCTGTAAGGAAGAAATAAACAAATGGCCATGACCTTCAATCGTTCTCTTAACACATTTAAATAGATCTATATTGCCAGAACTGGTTATATTTGTAACAGAGCGAAGCATTGCGACTGTGGTGTTTTGAGAAATTGTGGATATTTTGGAATTATATTTGCGGAGGCGCACTTCTGCGCTTTTCTTAAATTCCAGTCGTGGCCAGCTTGCATAACGAAGGAACTTGCTTTTGTCAGATATGGTGATATCCTGCATTTCATCGAATGGAGTACCCTCCGGTTCTGGAATCTGGCCACCATATTCGTTTGTGAAAACTGACTGGTATTGATCAGGCGACCATAGCCCTTGAGTCGTCCGATACCAGTTTTATAGGACCAGTAAGATTGACGTTCTGCCTTTTGCATTCCCTTTTTACTTACCTTGTGTTTTTTGACGTCTGGCTCATTTTTGGTTGACGTATTTTTTTAACTGTCGATTTCGTCTTCGGATCTAGGATCTGACTGTCTTGATGATCCATGGCTCTTCTTTATATTTTTCCCACTTAAGAGTTTGGTAGGGATGTGTCACTTCACTAGAGTTGTTAGGTATAAACAACAGAACAGCTGAAGCACAGAAACAACTTGAGGACAGTGTATTGGATCACCTAGTCGGCGTACAGGTTTCCTTCTTAAATATTCGCCAAACATAACAGTTACATCATAGAAAACACTTGATGAAAGTGTACTGGATCCTCTGGTCACCCTACATGATCCTTCTAATATGCACAACAAACAGAACAAACTATAGCATAGACAAGATGCATGGCAGTGTACTAGATCCCTGGTCAGGCTGTAGGATTCCTTCTAACATTCTCACCAAATGAACATTCACAATTTAAAGAAAACGCACATGGCAGTGTACTGGACCCCTGGTCAGCCTACATGATCCCCTTCTAACATGCTCACCAATAGAACAGACACAACTTTAAGAAAACGTGCATGGCAGTGTACTGGACCCCTGGTCAGCCTACAGGATCCCTTCTAACATACCAAAAGAACAGTTACAACTTAAAGAAAACCTACATGGCAGTGTAGTGGACCCCTGTTCAGCCTACAGGATCCATTCTAACATACTCACCAATAGAACAGTTACAACTTAAGGAAAACGTACATGGCAGTGTACTGGAACCCTGGTCAGCCACAGGATTCCTTCTAACATACTCAACAAACAGAACAGTTACAACTTAAAGAAAACGTACATTGCAGTGTACTGAAACCCTGGTCAGCCTACACGATCCCTTCTAACATACCAAAAGAACAGTTAAAACTTAAAGAAAACGTACATGGCAGTGTGCTGGACCACTGGTCAGCCTACAGGATTCCTTCTAACATACCAAAAGAACAGTAAACGTACATGGCAGTGTACGTGACCACTGGTCAGCCTACAGGATCCCTTCTAACTTACTCATCAATAGAACAGTTACAACTTAAAGAAAACGTACATGGCAGTGTACTGGACCACTGGTCAGCCTACATGATCATTACTAACTTACCAAAAGAACAGTAAACGTACATGGCAGTGTACGGGACCACTGGTCAGCCTACAGGATCCCTTCTAACTTACTCATCAATAGAACAGTTACAACTTAAAGAAAACGTACATGGCAATGTACTGGACCCCTAGTCAGCTTACAGGATCCATTCTAACATACTGACCAACAGGTACAACATAAACAAGACGTGAACTATAGTCTTCTGTGGACAATGGTCAGCCTACTGGATTTTATCTAATACAGTCACCAAACAGAACAGTTGCAGCATAGGCAAAACTTGATGACAGCGTACTGGATCCCCTGGTCAGTTTACAGGTCCATTATAACATACTCACCCAACAGAACAGTTAGAGAATAGACACAACGTGAATGACAGTGCACTAGATTCCCGGGTCAGTATACAGGGTCCATTCTAACATACTCACCCAACAGAACAGTTAGCGCATAAACAAAACGTGCATGGCAGTCTACTGGATCCGCTGGTCAGCCTAAAAGATCCCTACTCACCAAACAGAACAGGTACAGCATAGAAAACAATTGCTTGGCAGTGTATTGCATCTCCTATTCAGCTTTCAGGATCCCTTCTAAGAAACTCAAGCTACAGCATTTCCTGTTCGACTTTTACACTTCTTTTCATATACACATAACAACTAACGACCTTATGTCCCTCTACATCACACATTGTTGATTGCCTTATTTATTACATAATTACGGCCCGTTGTTTGACTTCACTCTTTTATTGTATAATGAACTTTATAGGGCTTTCATTTCAAACGTGTTCATGGAGTGTTATAACACTTGGTATACAGTTCACATGATGATATGACGTGTCTCTGCATCAACAGTTTTCAATTCTGCAATTTCTTTACAGAATTATGGACCTTTGTTTTACTTAGTTGGAAGGACGGAGGTTCTACTCAGGTATCAATATTAACCATATATAACATAATGGTTTGAGAAATGGCGTAAGAAACCATGCCAAAAGAACATATTTCAAAACAAAATCCATTTCTACATTTGATATTTAGATTAAACTCTCATTTTTTGACAGATATATATGATGATGAAGAAGAGAAACTTATTTCTTTCTATCATATAGGCCCTGGAAGACAAGGTCCGTTTAGAAGGTTTATTCTTTATTAAGGCCTAACAGTGTGCAACGGTCAGTATACGTGCCTTGTGGAATATGGGACGCAGTGCTTTAAAATTAATGATGAATGAATGAATGAATGGTGTTTTACGGCACGTCGACATATAAATAGGTCATAGTGTGCTCAAAAACTGATGAAAGATGAAGAAATGAAGCAGTAATTAAAAATAATGTAAAGATAAAACTATTTACAAATAAGGGATGATATGGCAATAATATAAGCTAATGGTATATGTAAAGCAACGATATAATGGTACATGTTGCAAGCCGGTTTTGATCTCAAGTTAAATTAAAACTCGATATTTTCTCAATTTAGAATATTTATTTTATTATAGCCTTTGCGTTACATAAGCTTCATAAAGCATGTTTTATTAAGAATATACGTGTTCACCGCTACTCGCAACTACTATCACCACTTGCTTAATGTCAAGATCACAGGTCACATGTCATATTGGGTATTTTTATTTTCGATTCATGACTTTGTAATGCCTGAAGATATTTCAATATGGATAAAACTTCAACCAAGTGTACACTAATACTGCACCAAATTCAATCAACGCGCCATGCGATTAAGGTCATAAATATGGGCTTTGTATGGTATTTGTGTCTGAGCATGCATTCAGTAAATGTGCCATGCCCAACTCCCAATATGTTTCCCTGTGTCCATCTTTATTGTTACTACATACAATGTTTAGTCTGGCTACTTGGAAATATTGCAGTTCGTGATTCCAACAGATGTGGAGGTTTCGATTTTGATGGTTTTGATTTCCATATCTCCTGTTTTATTTCGATAAAAATGCGATATTAAAGCAAGTATTCAGTCCTGATATCATATTCTTCAAACTCATGAGCACAGAAGCTCAGACTCGGACTAAATATATGCCATCAAGAATAGGACTTATATAGTTTAATCAACAGATATCAGAAAATACATACAACTGCTGATGTGTTTAGCTTGTATTGTTGTACATTATGGTCTAGAACAACTTTGAGTTTGATGAATACGGCACCAGTTTGATGACATATATCCTGTACGCTGCTGGTTTGTCGTAAATCTTACTCCCTCTCTCATACCATGAACAAGCATAAACATTGGCTAAACAATGAATGAATGAATGGTGTTTTATGGCACGTCGTCACATAAATAGGTCATATTGTGCGCAAAAACCGATGAATCATGAAAGAATGAAGTATTAATTAAAAATAAAGTAAACGTATAAAGATAAAACTATCTACAAATAAGGGATGATATGTAGGCAGTATAAACTATGTAATAATATATATGTAAATCAACAAATGCCCGCCAACGGGCTTACAATAAGTATTGATTGCACATGGGAGAATGAGAATATTGAAATTAGTAAGAAGTACATGAGTTTTATATATTAGCAAAACATAATGTTGGTCACATTCTTAACTGGAACAACATTTTTAGTATTTATTTCAGATTACAGAAGTGACTCTAGGTCTCACAACACACTTCGATTTTACTGTGTTGGCCATAGGCAGTAAAGTCCATTTTCCATTCTGAATCAAGCATTTACAGTTTAAAAGTATTTTTTTGGGAACATACAGTTACTGCTGCTCACAAAAATCCACAAAATCTGGTACATATTCCACTTTGTTTTTTTTAATGTGAGTGGTGGCAGTCAATGTACTCTTTTCGGCTTTCACTAAACAGTTTGCACCTAAATTCATACGCATTTTGAGCACCCACAAATGTGTCACATTTTGCTGTCAGTGTCGTCTAATCGCTGTTCATCCAATCTCACCTGCAACAAGAAAAGAAAATATCCATGGGCAATTATTAAAATATCTCTAACCGAAGAACACACCCCTACTTGTTATGGTGTAAGAATCATCCTACAGTAACATGCAAGGGAGCTAAGTGTGTAGTGAGACCTCTACATCAGCAAAACCAACACGACAGCCAAGTATACATGTTGCCCTATAAGACTTTGCCAACACCGTTAGCCTATGTTATATACAGAGACGATGTTACATTAGTGCCTGATTAATATTGATTTTTTTAAATGAGTTGGATAAAAATATATGGTTTGAAGCGAGTTACATAGAGAATATTATGCCAGTGACTTTTACTATCAAGTTTATAAGGCAAGGCTTAGAAAACGAAGAATGCCGAGCCTATTCTATTTAGCATGTTGATTATCGATATTTTCTGTATGAATTACTATTATTACCTATTTCCCAGAATGTTACGCTAATCGAGGAGGCCGCCATGTTGTTGTTTTTTGTTTGTTTTATGACGTCAGGCAACGTTACGTAAAATATATATATATAGAAGTTCCAACAATTAAAGAGAGGTGTAGATATTCCAGTTTCTGTAGATTTCGAATTCCATAAATATCCACATTACTACTGAATACTATTAAACGAGAAAACAATGGGCGAACTAAACAAAATGGAATTTAGCTGGGAGCAGCGGTTATGAAGTCAAGTACTCATTACACATCAAACAACTTGTATCAGTACGGTACCTTACATGTGTAACTGTTTTGTTGGGTGGGATCATGTAAACACTACATGTTTACAATGAAATGGAGTACGTATGCAAAACAGAACATTTACATTGTGGTAATATATTTGTTCAGTTGTAAAAATACAGTTTTCTGCGTAACATAGCACATACAATGAATTTTTCAATATACGCATAAAGATTGTTAAGCACGTATGCTACTTTTTGTAAGTCTGATAAATAGTAAAAATCACTCTGTGTCTCATAAGCCTTAATTAAAAAATGTTGCCTAAGGCCTTCATATTTTGAACATTTTAAACAAAGATGTATTTCATCTTCTATGTCATTTTGAGAACATATTTAACATTTCCTATCATTTACATTAAGACCAACATATCTCCCAGTATCTACTCTTAGAGGTAAGATTCCACATCTTAATTGTGATAAGTGTGATCTCTCATTTTTTGTTAAACTAGACAATACATATGGTTCGGCTTTATAGTCGTGTTTCTACTGAATATAAGTTCGTAATTTTGGGACAGTTTGTATTTTTACAGTCCCGTCTATGTTATATTTTCTTAACAAACACATCTGGATTTCTTTTAAAACAACGAGAGTCTTGAAATGAAAATGATGTAGTAGGTTCACTTGCTCTAAGATATTCTTGATTTCTGAACACCATGTATTACCATTACAGTTAAAATCATATTCAAATAGTCTAGCATTATTCATATTTACAAGACGATTCCACAATCTTAACATGTTAACTCAACACCTATGCGTAGAGATTACCCAACCCATATCGCTAGAAAACGCTAAAATTGGACATAATCTATGCACACCCAAAACATATCGAATAGCTCGATTTTTTAATCAATGTCAACCCCACTTTTAGTCTATGCTGTAACTGCTCTGTTGGTGAGGATGTTGGAAGGGATCTCGTAGACTGACCAGATGATCCAGTAAACTGCCATGTAAGTTTCTTCTAAGTTGTAACTATTCTGTTGGTGAGTATGTTAGAAGGGATCCCGTATACTGACCAGGGGACGAGTACGCCGCCGTGCAAGTTTCGTCTATGGTGTAACTAGTCTGTTAGCGTGTTAGAAGGGATGTATGCTGGCCAGAGTATCCAGTACACTGTCATGCATGTTTTGCTCTATTGGTAACTGTTTGGTGATTATGTTAAAAAGGATCCCGTAGACTGACCAGGCCATGCAAATCTTGCATTATTTGTAACCGTTCTGTTTTGTTAGTACGTTAGAAAGTATCCCGTTGACTGACCAGGGGATCCAGTACTCCGCCATGCAAGTTTTTCTATGGCGTAACTATTCTGTTTGGTAAGGAAGTTGGAAGGGACCATGAAGGCTGACCAGGCGATCCAGTACACAGCCATGCAAGTGTTGCTTTATTTGTAACTATTCTGTCGGGTGAGTATGTTAGAAGGGTTCCCGTAGAATAACCAGGGGATCCAGTACACTGTCATGCACATTTCTTGTAATTTGCAACTATTCTATTGGAGAGCATGTTAGAAAGGATCCCGTAGAATGACCAGGGGATCCAGTACACTGCCATGCACATTTTGTCTATGCTGTTATTGTTCTGCTGGTGAGTATGTTAGAAGGGTTCCAATAGACTGACCAGGAGATCCAGTACACAGCCATGCAGGTTTCTTCTATGGTGTAACTTATCTATTGGTTGAGTATGTTGGAGGAATCCTGTAGACTGACCAGGGGATCCAGTATATATATGTAAATTGGGCCTCCCGTGGTATTTTTGGCAACTCAAAATTACCATAGCAATTTTTTAATTTTTTCATATATGTCTATTTACAATCAGCATGAAATGCTGATTTGCGTGTTATATTGCTTTCTTTTTTTATTGTTAAAATCTAGTTTAAACCTCAATACATCCTAATTTTAAACCCAATTTAAAATATACTCATTATATAAAAAAGCAGCATGGAAAACGATATATGTTTGTTTATGAATGATTTTGCCCAAATATTCCATGAAATGGTGATTTTACTTGATTTATTAAAACTTTTTTAAAATAGGGGTAGTGAAGATTGCAAGTATAATTTTTTTTATAAGTTATCAAAATTATAAAATGTTTATTTAATACAAAACAAATTTGTTGATTTGTTATCAAAATTACATTTAAATTAACAATTTTCTGACCTTGAATACAAAGGTGGTGGATCGTACTCATACACATTACTAAAACAATTTATTACACACTTTTTAGACTTTTTTGTAAGGTTGCCATTGCTTCTTTTCTTCCCTGCTCCACTAGTTCTTTTTTTTTGAGCTTCACTTATTTTAGCCTTTTTTTGTTTGGTGTCTTCTTTTAAACTATAATATTTATCTAACTCATCTAAAATCATCTTAAACTCTTGATCAGATATTTGTGCATCACTCAACGCTTTTGATATTAACTGCTTTATACTATTTAACTTAGCCTCTGCCAAAGTTTTTATTTCATGATGCTTTTGAGCTTTTACATTAAGCTTGCGTCTGATAAAATTAATACTAACAACTGTAGCTCCACATACTATTGCTGCTATTTCTAAAGGTAACAACACTGGAACAACAAATCCAATCCCAGCCATAATAACACCTGCAGATATTAAGGTAGTGTCAATTCCATCTGTAATATTAATACCACGTTTATATTTTTTATAAAGTGACTGACGTATATCTCGCTCTGTAATTTTATTTTTTTTCAATCTCTGAAATCTTTTGTAATCTATAATTTTGTTCGTCTTCCACTGGCAACTCAGGATATAAACTTGGTGCTGTTGGTTGCTTCATTTTTTTATTAATAAAAAAAAAATTAAATTAATTCAATTAATAATGATGCCACTGTATTTACAGCGGTAGCATTGGCAACCTTGCATACAAAGTTAACAACAGAACCAGCACCAATCTCTAAAGGTTCATCAAAGTTATCATGATTGCGTGGGATGATGTTAAGCGTTATACCATAATTTGGTTGTTCAACACCATTGACAGAAACTATTACAGTTACGTCACCAACTAATCGTTCACATGCTAAACCTATTCCCATAATCCGTCCACGGCGTGTCATTACATGCCCCACATTTTTTTCTGCCCCGCCGTTACCAAATGAGAGTATTCTGTTTGATACAAGTGGGCCCTTAGCCTCTGCAAATATTGTTATAATCCCATATTTAAGATTATCAACTCTATCTCTCAAATGATTAAACTGGTTAACAAAAGGCACAATTCGTCTATATAAATCTTGAACATTATTTATCAAAGCCTCTAAGTCTTCTGTTTTTTTAGGGCTTGGTGGTCCAAATATACTCATTGTTTTTTTTTTTATAAAAATATATTTTTTAAATAATTTCTAAAACACAACTCATAGGCAAACCGTGATTATCTATTTTGTTGCCATACTCATCTCTAACTTCTATTTTCAATTCAGTAATTGCACCATTCATAAGACAGTGATATTCAGGATAAAAACTTGTATATACAATATCTCCATACTGCTTATTTACCACAGGTACAACACCTATAATAGTGCTTGGTGCACCATTGAAATAATTACTACTTGTATTAACTTGTTTCAGATGAACATATAGCTGTTTATAAGGAGCTAAATCAATTGGGTAATCTCCTAAAGTAGTATCTGTCAACCATTTTCTGTCCTTGAATCCCAACATTTTTGAAAGACCGCTTGACATTCGTGTCTCTATTGACGTATCTATAATGGCTCTACCAATTTGCTCAATACTGTCCAGGATAATATTTTTTAGCTTTTTAAACTTTTTTGCCAAGTATGGAATGTTATAGAGTCCACCTGGAAAATGTTCTACTTTGTCTGGGTTTCTTGTCTTTTGCGGTTTCATGAATAATATTATACCAACCGATAGTGTATGTAACTATTAGCAACAGTTAGAAAAAAAGTAATTGTTCAACCCAATAACCAGTTGGTTGGTCAGTCCTCAAAATTAACTTGGAATATGTAGTCTTTGCTAAAGCTTTTCTTATTCTGGTTTTCTTCTCCAACGTCGGAATAACATCATTTTCTCTCAAACAATTTTCATAACTATCTCTGTCCTTAGTGTAAAACATACACAACCATTTTGCTTGCTCCCTCAAATCTTTTAATACAGAATTATATCTCTGTGAAATGACCCACACTGATTGTTTGGCGTGACGACCAGAGAATGCCAACTCTGATAACATATCTTTTTTCTTTGTTAATTCTTTTGTGGCGGAGCAATCATCAATGATGTATAGTGTGGGCTTGCCAGCATATTTATTGAAAAATAAACGCAACAGTTCTTGCAGCATTTCTTTGCGTTTGCTAACGGGATTGACAATTATTATTTTTTTATCTCTCGGGTTTTTCACATCTCCTATCCAGGATCTATTTTTATAAGCCTCGTTCCACTCTATGGTTGGACACAATATAATTATATGTTCAAAAACTCCAACATACTCTTGTTCAAGTATGTCAAGAACAAACTCTGTTTTACCACAGCCTGTCTGACCACAGATAATGCCACTGTGTGAATATTTAGGATATTTAGTATAATGATTCTTTGAATCTTCCATCTTCGAAATTGATTTGCGCATCTTGTATTATATATATATAAATATCTAAAGGTTGATCTGCATCTGCTTTTTTATTTATTAATATCGTTGTGCCTTCACTGCCGTTTTCTATTCTTCTTCCACTGCCGTGTAATAAATTGTCATCACATGTTCTAAGGTCAAGCCACAAAGCGTATGATTTTGTCAGATAAGTCCCAAGAGAAACATTGGTAAAGTATAAGTCCCTCGCTACTATTTCTGTCTCTTTGTTTCTTTTTGATGTCAAGGCAAAATATTTGTTGATTTCATCCCAATGTTGATATGCCCTCATGCCCTGACTATACAACTGATTTGGTACGCCTTCTATTGTCATTTCAACCTTTTCAATCTTTGGGTTGTAAAAGGATTCCGTGTCTGTTCTTTCTGGGTCTTCAAACAGCATTAGAATACCTTTCATGCTCCGTGCTGGTACATTAATGTTGATATTCCAAAGGGTTTCAGATTTGTTTGCTATTATTTTTCTATGTCGCAAGATACGATCATACATAAATGACATCTTACCATTGGTTTGCTGTCTTATTTGTCTGGCTTATTCAGCATCACTAACCGTATCAAATTCCAAGCAGATATTTTTTATTACAGAAGATGCATCAGCATCACTGCTTTTGATAACTTTGTCATAATCGTTAAACGTTAATTCATATTCTAACCTATCACCAAGCCCCGCTTGATAAAATGGCATATGACTTTCTAACATTTCAAAGTCCAGTGGAATACAAAATCTATTTCCATAAGCTGCTGCTATAGCTTCATCTTCGGTGTCTGAGGATTTATCTCCCGCACCAACTCTATGTTTTAGCATGTTTGCTTTACCAACACCTTGGTAAGCTATGTTTACTCGTTCAGTAGGGCTTTTCCATAAATCTACATAACAATGATATCTTACCATTGGTTTGCTGTTTTATTTGTCTGGCTAATTCAACATCACTAACCGTATCAAATTCCAAGCAGATATTTTTTATTACATAAGATGCATCAGCATCACTGCTTTTGATAACTTTGTCATAATCGTTAAACGTTAATTCATATTCTAACCTATCACCAAGCCCCGCTTGATAAAATGGCATATGACTTTCTAACATTTCAAAGTCCAGTGGAATACAAAATCTATTTCCATAAGCTGCTGCTATAGCTTCATCTTCGGTGTCTGAGGATTTATCTCCCGCACCAACTCTATGTTTTAGCATGTTTGCTTTACCAATACCTTGGTAAGCTATGTTTACTCGTTCAGTAGGGCTTTTCCATAAATCTACATAACAATGATATATATCACTGTCATCTATTGACATGACTTCATTGCCTCTTATTCTTATTGTCATTTTTTTCACAATTGTTCTACCAAGATTTTGAAATAGAGTAGCGTTGGCGTCTGTTCTGCTTTTAAGTTCTATTGCAAAGGCAAGACGAGTAGTACGAGGAACTATCACATCATTAGTACTTATATTGGGAAATCTCACAAGCAGTTGCTGGTTTTGGTCTATTGTTGATGGATTATTAGTTATTACTACACTTGTGCGGATGCCATTGGCACCATGAGGTTCTCTTAGTTTTCTATGAGGGTTGAGTTTGTTTCCGTAAGCTGACATTGTTTGTTTTTTAAATATATTTTTTAAAATGAAATAAAATAAACAACGGCTGAGGGTGGATTTGAAAATCCTACGTTCGATCCAGATGATTATGAGGAATATTATGATGATGATTTACCAATGGTGCCTGATGAGCCTGTTCTAAGAAGTCTTCTTAATGAAAGCGAGCATCTTGCTGACCTTGGAGGGAGACTGAAAGAATCCCAACTTGAAGCACACAAAAAGAATCTTGTAAAATCTTTTTATAATGAAATAGGAAAACGATATAAAATGGCGCCGGATAAAATGGATTATGACCAGTTTAAAGTATCATCTGATGGTAAAACATTATACTGGTGGTTGTTTGGTGATAAAGAAATAAGAATAACTGCCAAGCAAGGTTCTTTTACATTTCTTGCTCTTGGTTCTTTGGTAGGTGAATATAACAGGGTTGTTGGCTCTGGGGGAACAATGGCGGTAAGACAATTTTTGAATTTGCCGGAGTATGACAGTAAAACAAAAGTATCACAAGAATTTCGACAATCGTTGGAAAGCACAAGAAACGATTTACCAGACGTGGATGCTATTCCATTACTAGATTTATCAAATATTGTGGATAACACAGCACAGTCAATAGAAAGTGCTCTTTATGAGCGTCCTAATGTTTCAACACAAACAAATATAGACAAGCGTGAAATGGATGGAATAGTAAAAGCGATGACAACTGTCAAGGAAGAACTCACCAATAACCTAGCAAAACTCACACAACTTGATAAAGACATAACAAGAGAAAAACAAAAGTTAGAACAAGCTAAGACTGATACTGATGAATTCCAGATAAAAAGAATTAGCGATCGCATCAAAGACTTTGAAAATGAGAGAGGTGCAAGAATGGATGTCATTAATGAGAACAGAGAAGCTTTTCGTAACCAAGTAAGCAGGATATGGGATTATAACAATATTTGCGGAGGTTAAGGGTCCGCTTGTGTTAAATAGAATACTCTCATTTGGTAACGGCGGGGCAGAATCAAATGTGGGGCATGTAATGACACGCCGTGGACGGATTATGGGAATAGGTTTAGCACGTGAACGATTAGTTGGTGACGTATCTGTAATAGTTTATGTCAATGATGTGAACAACCAAATTATGGCATAACGCTTCACATCATCCCACGCAATCCCACGCAATCATGATAACTTTGATAAACCTTTATAAATTGGTGCTGGTTCTGTTGTTAACTTTGTATGCAAGATTGCCAACGCTACCGCTGTAAATACGGTGGCATCATTATTAATTGAATTAATTTATTTTTTTATTTATTAATAAAAAAAATGCCAAAGCAACCGACAGCACCAAGTATATATCCTGAGTTGCCAGTGGAAGACGGACAAAATTATAGATTACAAAAGATTTCAGAAATTGAAAAAAAGTTAATTACAGAACGTGATATACGTCAGTCACTTTATAAAAAATATAAACGTGGTATTAATATTACAGATGGAATTGACACTACCTTGATATCTGCAGGTGTTATTATGGCTGGGATTGGATTTGTTGTTCCAGTTTTGTTACCTTTAGAAATAGCAGCAATAGTATGTGGAGCTACAGATGTTTGTATTAATTTTATCAGACGCAAGCTGAATGCAAAAGCTCAAAAACATCATGAAATAAAAACTTTGGCAGAGTCTAAGTTAAATAGTATAAAGCAGTTAATACCAAAAGCGTTGAGTGATGCACAAATATCTGAGCAAGAGTTTAAGTTGATTTTGGATGAGTTAGATAAATATTATAGTTTAAAACAGGACACAAAACAAAAAAAGGCTGAAATAAGTGAAGTTCAAAAAAAAGAACTAGTGGAGCAGGGAAGAAAGGAAGCAATGGCAACCTTACAAAAAAGTCTAAAAAGTGTGTGATTTATTGTTTTAGTAGTGTGTTTGAGTATGATCCACCACCTTTGTATTCAAGGTCGGAAAATTGTTGATTTGGGTGTAATTTTAATAACTTATAAAAAAAAATAAACTTGCAATCTTCACTACCCCTATTTTAAAAAAGTTTTAATAAATCAAGTAAATCACCATAAAATGGTGATTTATTATATATGTATTTTAGGGCGTTTCTGTTGTAATTTGAGGCGAAACAGAGTGAGACGAAAATTACAACAGAACGCCCAAAATACATATATATATATATAATTCTGCCTTGTGAACTTGAATCTCTTACGAGATCCCAATTTCAAATGTTGCCGTAGTGGGTTCAAATTCTCTACCTCTATTATATTTACTGAATTCACAGTATCCCCAAGATCCGGCAACTTTCATTGTCACTGTCTCAATATAGCTGTGTGTGGTTGAATGCTTAAATGTGGTACACTCAGATGAGCTATAATTGTATGTATGTATGCGTCTATGTGTTAATTGTGCCTCCAGACGAGTGTGTTATGATGTAGAGATACAGTTCATCAACGTGTGTTGCATCTACCTTTTTTAAGGAGTGAATGCAAACGCTTGATTTCTGTGTATATCGTCATAGCTAGGAGCCCTGCCGTAGTTCGTCCGAAGGCTGTCTGTCCTTGGTAGTTCACAAATATTTCTTCCTATATATATATATCTATTTTTATATATATATATACATACATATATATCTATAGGGGTAGTGAATTTTAATTACCTCCCTTTAATATACTTAAATCTGCTGAATTCACAGATCCGGCACCTTTCATTGTCAAGGCATAGCTGTACGTGGTTGAACGCTTACATGTGGCCCATGTTAATTCTTATTCAGTTCAATATAATTTACGCACGCACGAACGCACAGACGCACACGTAAGCGCACGCACTCGCATACGCTCACGTACACATACACACGTGCACACGTACACACACTCGTACACGTATACACACGTAAACACACGTACACACATGCACAAGTACACACACACACACACACACGCGCGCGCGCGCGCACACACGCACATCCACCCACACCCACCAGCCCCCAACCCCCAACCCCACCCACCCACCCACACATGTACACAAACGTACGTACACACATACACACGTACACACATACACACATTCGCAGTACACGTACGCACACGTACACACGCACGCACACACATATACACACATGCACGCACGCACGCACGCAAACACACACAAACACGTACACACGTACACACACACACGCACGGACGCACGCACGGACGCACGCACTTACGCACACGTACACACACACGCATGCACGCACGCACACGCACTCGAACACACACATACGCTAGTACACGCACTTACGTATATACATGTACACACACGCACGCAAGCACTCACAACACGTAAACAAGCACGTACAGAGAAGTACACACATGTACACACACGTAAACACATGTACACACACGTACAGATATGTACAAATGCACACGTACACACATACACACGTACATACATACACACATACACACGCACGCAAGCGAGGAAGCAAGCACGCATGCACGTACACACACATACACACACACACGAGCACACACACACGCAAGTACACACACGTACGTACTTACATGTAAACACACGCACACACGCACTCACAACACGTAAACACACACTTAAAGACAAGTAACCACATTTACACAAAAGTACCCGCATGTACACAAACGCACGCACGCACTCACACACGTACACACGCACGTACGCAAACACACACACGTAAACGGACACGTACCCGCACGTACATACATGTACACACACGAACGCACTCACTTACAACACCTAAACACACTCGTACACACACGTACACATATGTACATACACGTACACACGTGAATATACACGCACGCACGCACGCGCAAACACACACACACTTGCATGCATTTACGCACGCATAAACATGTAACATGTTCACACACGCACACACGCACTCACAACACGTAAACACACACGTACAGACAAGTAACCACATTTACACACACGAACACATGTACACATACGTACAATATGCACACAAACATACGCACGCACGCACGCAAGCACGCACACAAGCACGCGCAAACACACAAACACACAAACACATGTATGCACAATGCTGTGGGTGGGATGTTAAAATAGTAATCCTACTTTTGAAGTATTCTATTACTTTCGGCTAAAAATTATTGTTTTTTATTTTAAAATGTATGTACATAGTCGTTTAAGAATGAATATTGGTTTAGGGTTCCCCATAGAAAATTGTGAAGCGTGTATGGTTATATATATATGATTATTGTTGACGTTAAATTTCATGAACTGGGATTGACATCATTTTCTCCTTGTTATAGTGATCTTGTTTTTTACAGGAAAATAACAAACTTTATCATTGTTCTGCTAGTGTTCTGCAGCAAATAGTAACTGATAAGATCGTAGTAATATTTTTTTAATGTAACATATGTAATTATTTTTTTGTGTGCATATGTCTACACACACGTACACATATGCACACAAACATACACACGCACGCACGCACTCAAGCACGCGCAAACACACAAACACATGTATGCATGTACGTACGCAGGCACGTACACAGTCATAAATGACCTAACTGTGTTGATGAGCCGTTAAACAATATTCAATTCAATTTATGCAGTGTAGTCACATGTGCACACCGCAAGGCCATATGTACACGCACATTTTACATGCAGGATAATGCATTATGTTATGTTGTTGTTTCTTTCTTTCCGTTCGTTTTATTTAAATGCAACTAAAACACATTATCATGGTTTAACGCGTATTGATACACATTAGTATCTATCAAAACGTCTCCAGTACCTTTAATATACCTAAATGTATATTTGTGATTGCACTCAGGTAAACTCGTGAACAATTGCACTACTCTGACACACCTAGACTGTATTATTGTCTTGAAACTTGTAAGTCGACTGGATTAATTGACTGAGGTTTGCTCTCTCAAATTCATGGAGCCTGTCAATTATGTTCAGTCTTCTGCGCGGTGGGCGTTTTAAAGGTGCTCTAGGCGTCTAAAGGAGGGTTTAAAGGGCGTTTTAAAACAGCGCTGGGCGTATTAGACGGGACTATTGCGTTCCACCGTTAATGACAACGTATTCATAACCTTCACACAGTCTAGCAAATAGTTCCGAACCGCCATACAAATTTTACTAGTATAAAAAAGCAATATATACATAACTATATGCACTATATATATGTAGGCATATATATACTTAAAGTCACCAGGATACTGGGTCCCTCAATTTGAACACATTTATTGGGACCACCATGAAATAGTGTGAATATACGTTCTTGGTATTTTTTTCTGAGTTAAATACTCCTACGGGTACTTATGTATCCAAATATAGTCGTAACTTAACGGGTATTTCAACTATTAACGCCTGTTATTTTCAAATCATAATACTGGGTCTGACCCAACATTTTTGCTGGGTCTTGTTAAAATATATATATATATACCGCATCACTAGTTTATTGGGTCATTGTGAATTTACCAATATATTGGGTCCTGAACTTTGACCTTTGATTGGATAAACAGTATATATACACACTTAGCAAATTATCAAGGGAAGATAACCCCTACTCAGGGGCCCAATAAATATGTAGAACATTATGTGCGAGGGGCCTAATTAGGTAAATGTAGTTCTGTTAAACATCCATGTATTATTGGGTCGTTGAAATATTGAGTCAAGACCCAACAGGCAGATTGAGGACCCAATAACAAGACAAGGACCCAATATATCGAGTGTAAAAATCATTTTTGACCCAATAAACTGGTGTCTTTAAAACTATATATATATTATATATATATGTATATATATAAATATATAGATAGCCTCGTAATAGTGCTCTTTGATTGGATAACTGATGGAACCCCTCTAAAACGTTTTATATCTAATTAATAATCTTGTTCTTTTCAGAAATCACAGCTGATGAATATGTTCTTCCATGGCAGCATTCCAGTTATCACAAGAAACGAAAGGATCCAATGGGTTTCGGTGCTAATCGTGTCGTAATAATTTATCGAATACTGCAGGCCTAATATTCATCAAAATTTTGAGCACAAGAATCAGACTCAGACTCAAAATGTAATTCTTTTGCAAACCCTATCAACACAAAAGTATGGGTAAGAATTGTGATTTTCAGACATTTTCTGTGAAATAACCTTTACAATTACTCGTTTCTGTAAGTAAATATAGTAATTTGCTTGTACAAATGTGTTTTTTTTTGGAATTAAAAATTGAGATTTTGAGTTGAGTTCGATTCTTGTGCTCAAAAGTTTGATGTATATTAGGTGAGTTACACATCTCAAAACAATAGCAATGAACATGAACTGATATTAAAGCCTATTCAAAGGAACGTCGGTACTTTCCACTTCAAGCATATTCTCTGAATTAAAAATCTCCTTCAAAGGAAATGTATTACCTCTCATGAACAGACTCAATAAGACCGAGTCTGCTCTCTTGTTTGTGTTTGTGCTTTAAAGAGATCCCCTTTTCAATATTATGACATTCACACTAGCATTTGTTATTATCGATTGCATTTGCGTAGATTATCCGTAATATCTACGGCACTGAACAATCGCTTTGCCCATCCGCCCATCTACAGTCCAAGATTTTGTGAACAAATAAACTCAAGGATCTAAATCTACCGACAGGAACGCGTCATGGTGGCTAACACACACGCATGCGCAATCGCCCGCACCACATACAATTCTGCGGTCAAAATGAAGTATTACCGCTGTTATTTGTAGAAACATATTATATTACAATTTATTTTTAACTTTAATGGTAACGTAAAGTCCGAGTTGATATACCGATGTTTATTTGTAAAATATTCTTTGTTTGGATAAAGCACTACGTCATTTATTTTCTAAAAACATTAAATACTGCAAATAACTTCAAATGGAACTTTTAGGTAAAGTAAAATATATTATCGCTATGAAATATTGTAATGTATCGTTTTTTATTCTTAACATTGCTGGTAAATTAACTTTAGCATATACTGCATTTACCAGCAATGTTAAGAATAAAAACGATACATTACAATATTTCATAGCGATAATATATTTTACTTTACTAAAAGTTCATTTGAAGTTATTTGCAGTATTTAATGTTTTTAGAGACAAACATGAATGGCATCGTAATAAAGAATATTTAAAGAATATTTTTAGGCATATGACGTCACAAACACAAGCAGCGTTGATAATAGGGCTGCCGCCTTGGAACGGTCAGTGGCAAAAAAAGGCCGCTGGGGGGTTAAACCAGGTTCTAGGTAAAATGGTACATGTAGCTTGCTTCAAATACATGTCACACCCTTAATGTTCCCACTCTAATGGTAAACATACTTTTTTGTCTACCCTGTTTTTTCGTAATTAATATCGCTCAAATGTGTCCTGTGTGCCTATTCCTGACTTCACTGAACAAAATTTCTACGTATCAACTTTTGTATCTTAACTAATTTTCTTATTTTAAATATATTTTAGAATAGATATATGATACATATTTTGATTTTACCCATAGTTTGTAAAACATTTATTTTTTGTTTAAATTGTTCCATCTTTTGAGAGTTACCCTCACTTTATATGAAAACATGAAATGTACTGATAAAACACATAACATGAGTCAAAGATCGCTTAAAGATATAACTTTCTTAAAATTGGTATGAAATAATAGAAAAAAACATAAAAATTGACCCATTTATCGCAGATTTTCCGTCTATAAAAAATGAAATATGAATAATCTTAAATTACCTCCCTTTAAATTGAATATTGTTAAAATTCAAGTAGCTGGAATTCAGCGCTAACATTAAATATTTCGAAAATTTCTTTTGCAAACGCATTTGTAGTGGTAATTCTAGTAAAACGTGATGTCAAAATAATTTTAACTGGCATATTTTAGAAACATCGAAAGCTTCACTAATTCGTACTTAATAAACTCGTTTATCATGCCGATGTGCACTTTTCTGCCCAATACAGGGGTGACCTATTAAATGTTGCTTTATTAGCCACTGACCAAGAGAGCAAATCAATGCGGAATCCTTCGGCGTTTATTGTACGTTTATCTGACGTACTTTATCTGACGTCATGTACGTAACGTTGCCTGACGTCATGAAACAAACAAAAAACAACAACATGGCGGCGTCGTCGATAAGCGTAACATTCGGAAAAATAGGTAATAATAGTAATTCATACAGAAAATGTGGATAATCTCGGCATGAAAACGAAGAATGGCTCGACAGAGCCTCACCATTCTTCGTTTTCTAAGCCTCGCCTAATAAACTTGATAGTAAAAGGCACTGACATAATATTATCTATATAAACCCAGTTGTATAAGTGTTATAACTCATTTCTAAGAAAACACATTGACCTAAAAAATGTAAAATGTGTTCATGCAATCAGAGCAGATGATTTACACTCGTTATTTTGCAGTTTAACCGTATCTCTAATCAAACTAAAAATACACAAAACAATGAGAATATTATTGACATATTCTTAGGTTGGTATTTAGTGTATAGATGTATGTGTTGGCCCATGTAGTTTTTTATTACTGTTCACGACTTTAGATGAATGTTCAAGCTTAAATTGTCTTGCTGTTCTATTTTCGTCGATGGACGCAAGCGCTTGGCATAAACAATTTGTATAACTATTTAAATCTATAAATTTATGTTCTGCTACTTAGTATGTGATTATTTAGTGCGACAGCTTTTCTCTCCTTGCATGTTCTGAAGGCGCGGTGGCCCAGTGGATAGTATGTTAGATTCCCAGTCAGGAAATCCTCACTGCCGCCACTGTGGAACGTATCTATTCTTCGAGAACGTCAGGAAAATGGATTCTTGTATTTCTATATATACTTCCTCTATCTCTCTTCCATTCTTGGCCGGGTAGACAATCAGTCCACAGTTAATGCTAAATCATTAATAAGTACTTGTATCTCAAACGCTGTTTTGAGACAAAGCCCATTCCTGGTCAGTATTTAAGTTAAATCTATTACTGTCGGAACCATGCACGCTTACGCTCAGACAGTGATACTTTAGCTTTTAATAAGAGATTTTTAATTCGACTAAGGTTCCATACTTAGTATTTTATTTTATTTCAAACTAACCGAGATTCGCACAAATAAAGTGATAGAAAACTGCCAATGAATTTAAGCATATTAAATAGACGGACTTAAAAGAACAAAAACTTTTCATTTTTTTGTCGTGCCCTCAATGTTCTCTTGTTGCTCTTGCTTCTGCCAAGTCATTGAGTACCTTCTTTGTGGCTTTCTAGGATTTTGTTTTGTATTTATATATACACGAGCATCTTTGTGTTTTACTTATATTGCCTATTAATGCTGCCTAGTTGGTTAGAGAATAGGTTATGACGAGGATTTCTTTATTTACACTGTCCCATTTACTGGGATGACAGTAGGGTAAGTGTGAGGTTTGGTGCACCCTAGAACCTGGTTTAAACACAGAGCGGCCCTTTTTGCCACTGACAGTTGTCAACCATTTTGTGTTTGGGATGTCTTATTTGGCATTTCAAAGTTTTTCTTTGTTTCTGTGTGTGCTTGTAGTTGACTGCGGTCCTTTAATGCTATATTTTCTGTTCGATTGTTATATCTAATTGGAAAGGACTAGCAATAATTTGGTGCTTTACTATTGTTCATTATTTGCTGTTATTGTACAGTAGTGAAAAGAAATATAAAAAGATCGGACAGGGAAAGTAGCATTCAAGGAGGACAGTCAACCACAAAACACAGAAACAAATACGCAAACAGACAAACAAGAAGGCAAAAGCAATAATAATTGCAAACGACATCACAAACGCAAAAGGGTTGACAATAGGGCTACCGCCTTGGAACGGTCAGTGGCAAAGTAGGCCAAGTCTGAAAATTCCTTTATACTGTCAATAGTCGTATGGACTTCCAATAAATAGTGGCTTCCATTTATACATTTGATGAGTTCACGACATTAACAAAATAAAGCAAACGTAATAAACAAACAATGTTGTTTTTTTGTCCTTTTTTTTGCAATCAAACTTTATTTCAGAAGCATATGAATGTCAATACAACTGCATACACCGTGTTACTGTCTCGATATTCCTTGTTCACATGTATCATCGGTTTGGTTGCATTTGCTCTCTTCGAATTTTACACCTGAAATATAAACATGCAATATAATTATAATGTACGTTATGATAAATGAAAAACATAAAATATTTTGGCATCATTGTATAATTAATGTGATGGTATCTCATACTTTTGGCACAAGATGTAATCAATGAGACGTTTAATTCTAAATCAGGCGTGCGCGAAAAAGAAAGGACACAGTGAACTCGATTTGTAGACGCACTACTTGTTTCTCTTGTGTGATGGCCGTATCTCCTCGTGGTACTCTACGATTGCACCTTCAGAAACCCTGAAAGGGAAGGTAGGAATATGAACGATCGTCCTCATGTTTGCTTGTCCTACCGTAGACTGGCCTTCTCTTTGGCTGCAGCGTGCTCTGGTTGTACTGTACATGTCTAGATAAAGCCCGATGTTCTTCTAATTATGTATTTCATATATATTTACAACAACATTTAAATGTATTTTGTTGTGTTCTTTTCTTTTTCTTTTTTCTTTTTTTATTCCTTTTTCTTATTTTTCTTTCTGGATGTGCTCTTGTTAGACATTTACTTTGAATGGAATATACGTTTATGTAACTATCTTGTCAATCTCGTCGCTAAGACAGGATGCTAATAGCGCGGATGTGTACACAGGATAATAGCGCGGATATTGCATGTATCAAAGCTGTGTTTAGGTGTGTCTTGCTTCAAAACTGTGTGTGCTGTTAAAGATGGGGAAAACAATATTAATGAACATGACGCAACTGTAAAAACAACACTCTATCAGATTCTTTCTTCACGCCAATGCTTTTGTGCGTTGTTTTTTTAAATTCCTGATTTACTGTAAGAAACGAAAAAGTAACTCATACGTACTTGTTTAAATCTTAAGACAAGTATTGCTATTGACTTTGCGAATACGATTTTAAATACCCATAAGTTAAGTGACAATCACCCAAGTTAACTTTAAATTGAGTGATATCTTAAGAAGCCTGATGAATACCATCCCTGGAACGTCTGGTATACGCACGGCATACGCACGGCAGTGTGGCATACTTACGCATGAGCGAACAACGGCGACACAATATACCCTCCCCTCATCATTAAAGAGTTAGTGACAACTGGTTGCAACTCGCACAGTACTAGAGATAGCCCCCATTATTGATATCAACATCTTAATCAATATACCAGTTTAATAAGGCAAATGTGCACAATAAAGGAAT
Organism: Cyrtodaria siliqua; assembly: GCA_037043455.1. Taxonomy (NCBI): domain Eukaryota; kingdom Metazoa; phylum Mollusca; class Bivalvia; order Adapedonta; family Hiatellidae; genus Cyrtodaria; species Cyrtodaria siliqua. The sequence goes on from JAWPHD010015838.1 coordinate 44,878, forward strand.
GTATATAATATATTAACTGATCTTAATCTTAAATAGCTCGATTTATTAGAGCAAACCACATTTCTCAAATCTGTGATTACTTACTTTAGCCACTTTCAGCATCATCCGTTGATTCAGTACTTTTTCCTGGTGTGCTACTGACGTAATCACCGACTGTACTACTTTTTATGATAGAGGAAGGTGATATTGTTGTTTCAGCATTGTAAGTTATGGTAGAGGAAGGTCGTTTTGTAGTATCAGCATTGTAAGTCATGGTAGATGAAGGTCGTATTGTAGTATCGGCATTGTAAGTCATGGTAGAGGAAGGTCGTATTGTAGTATCAGCATTGTAAGTCATGGTAGAGGAAGGTCGTATTGTAGTATCAGCATTGTAAGTCATGGTAGAGGAAGGTCGTATTGTAGTATCAGCATTGTAAATCATGGTAGAGGAAGGTCGTATTGCAGTATCAGCATTGTAAGTCATGGTAGTGGAAGGTCGTATTGTAGTATCAGAATTGTAAGTAATGGTAGAGGAAGGTCGTATTGCAGTATCAGCATTGTAAGTCATGGTAGAGGAAGGTAGTATTGTAGTATCAGCATTGTAAGGTGTTGTAGATGCTGGTTCAGTGGCAGCAACAGAAGCTTCTGAAAAAGAGCGTATTCTGTCTGAAAAGGATTGAAGCTACTGATTATGTTCAGCAACTACTTCATCCGTGACGCATTCATAGAGTTTAATTAACATTGTTGAAGTGATACGGCAAATAATCCCCGAGTGAGAAAGAATATTTCTCACGAGTGAATTATTTTCCGTATCAAGACAAAAATGTTAATTAAACTATATAATATATATTTTGTGATGAATTTCTTTCCAATCGTCTTTTGACACAAGTATTCATTCTTCTGTCACTCCTTTTGCGACAGAACGGAGTAATATCATGACGTCAATTCGTGACGTAATATTGGGACGTCTATCATTTAGTTCATAACATGTGGCTATATACTGTGCTATATTACACACTAGGCGAGATAGCACAGTAGAGGAAGGGATATGTTATATATTTTCTCAAACTGGGAAATTTCTATAATTCATCACGGAATATATAATATATTTTTTTATCACATAACGTCCCCTGTTAGCAGTGTCGAACACCGATTTACTATTATATTGTATGACACACGTGTAATACAACCTGGAACGACTTCAAACCTGTAACACTACGCAAGTTTATTAACTGAAACTATTTTATTTATTGCAAATTCACCCAGATCTGAGTCATAAACTTATTATTTGTGACAGCTTATACAAATAATGCACGTTATACAAAACATTGTTGTTGGTTTGTTAAAATGTTGGCGTAAACTGCTATTTTGTAAAGAGGTAATTCAAGAACTCTTTTATACGCAACGTTGTGTGAGACGCGACGTTACGACGTCACATATTGTATGATGTTAGGCGCTAAAGTGTGTCTGACGTCGTGGCGGTTCTATGTCCATCTGAATTATTTTTTACTAATTTGATTGCAAAAGGCTCGTTAAATTTAAAATAATTCATAACTCGTTTCATAAATCTTATATGAAATGGGAACTCGTTTAAGATCCTCCATATATCCAACTTAAAATTCCGCCTAATCCGCTGCTATCTGGGTGTGTGAGACGAGTTGCGCCTTTTTAATACCGCTTATGACAAAACTCGATAAAACCGAGTCTGGTACTTTTCTCTCTTGTTTGTTTATTTCGGTTGCTTACAAGGGATCCCTTTTAAAGGCTTATTTACATTCACACCACGTTTGTTTAGTGGGGTGTGGCAGCTGTAAAAAAAAATCGCCCGCGACTGCAAATCAATAGTGTTATTACTAACTGATCCTTTGAGAACATCAAACCCAATCTGCGCGATTTAACAGTAATCGAGTAAAGCAGTGCTAGTGTACGTGAGAGATGTTGCAACTTACATTACCTCTTATGAACCGAGAAACTGAAAACTTGCTAACATTTCTGATACTGTCGATTATTTTCTTGATATACACTTCTCTATTAAAATGGCTCAATAATTAGTAAAATCTATGACAAGAGAGATTATTTTAAGTTTCATATTGTTAATTACCCCATTTAGATCTTCCCCTAGCGACTTCTTATGGGGTCTATGTGTCGCAATTGATTCGTTTCGCTATAGCGTGTATTGAGGATTTTAATAGTTCGTAGTATTTGTATAACTAAAAAGCTACTCCAACAGGGCTACAGTTACCATAAACTTCGAAAAACCTTTGCACAATTGTATTATCGTAACCCTGATATACTTCTAAAATAAAAAAGTAATTTCAGAACTCTTCTGCGGCACGGACTATCACAACCTTACTTCTATGGTGATGTGGATTACAAACCTCGAAAGATCATTGGTCATAATCACTTTCATACAATATTAAACGGACATATTGTAGACCCAATGACGTCTGCCTAAATATTTATTGGATGGTAGCGTTTGAAGTTTGTCTTTAATCTTGTCCCGTCGTAGCCTTAAAGGTTTGTTTTATTGTTGCTCTGGTTTCTGCCAGGTAACTGAGTACTGACTTTGTGGCTTTCAAGACTTTTGCGTTTTTTATTATATATACATGTGCATGATCATGTATGCGTTTTGCTTAAATTGCATATTAATAATGCCTTGTTTGTTAGATATTACTACCTGGCGGAGATATCTTTATTTACACTCTCTCGTTTTATTGGGATGACAAATGACAAATGAGTGACGCACCCTAGAATTGGTTTAAACCCCCCAGCGACATGTTCTGCCTCTGACCATTCCAAGGCGATACCGCTATTGTCAACACGTTTTTGTTTGTGATATCTTGTATTGTATTCATCTTTAAAGTTGTCCTTTGTTGTTGTGTGTGCTTGTGGTTGACTGTCGTCCTTGAATGCCACCGTTCCTGTTGGATGTTTGTATTTTTCTTGTTTGAAGCATATCTTACGAGTAAAATTGTTTAATAAAGCTTCAAAAACTGCTAGAGTGCAATACGTGGAAGTGCATAGTGCAAGAACGGATATTTCGTTTTTGTTCTAACCTACAGTTTAACTTATTGACCTGCGTACTTTTACTAATTGTATTGTCCGGAACGTATATTATTATGGTAATATAATTCCACTTTACGTACGGACAAAAAGCTATGAAATAAAATGCAGAACGTGAATATACATATGAGTGTGAGAGATGTTGCACCTTATATCACCACTCATGTACATAATCAATACAACCCGCTCATTTTCTCTCTTGTTTGTGGTTGTTTGTTGAGAGTGCGTTTAGTACTGTGTGGTGGTTGTTAACTGTCGCCCTGACTACACATCTGTAGTGTTATTACTTAGTTGTCCTTTGGGATAATCGAGCCCAAATGTTGTGACTTAAAGTAGAATAATGGTTAAGTCGGGCCAGAGGCATTAGGAGCAGTTGCACCTTATTTAACCTCTGATGAACAGAATCAATACAATCGACCTGCTACTTTTCTCTCTTGGCTGTATTCTTTATTTCCCAGGGATATACCGTTGCAGTATTTATATCAATTAGAGATATCCTTTGTAATTTCATACTTACAATTCGTGTAATTAGACTATTTAGAATACACATATTTGGGCTTGAATTCGGTGATAGAAAGCAATAAGGGAGGTGGTGAACGCAAACAACACAAATGTATATATATCCACATTACAATGATTGCCCTTTTGAATTGTATACATTGTAATTCTTGCCCAGAGCATAACTTGAAAACTACCAATTGGGTTGGAATTTAACTGAACGCCATGACAATGGTCAATGAGAAAGGTGCATGATAAAATAACCATAACATTTACATTTAGATTACAGTATTTGTCCATTGTAATTGCATACTTTTTTCAGTCCAATGCAAAACTTAAAACTCTTAATGAGAAGGACATTACACTTAACGCAATGCGAGAAGGCAATACGAGAAAGCACCTAGCGTTAGCAAGAGTGGTTACTCTTTGCAATGTTCTGTTTATAATTCGTGTCTGGAGCATTACTTGTCAAAACATAAGCACATACGTAAAAACACATTGCTAACATACCTGTACTGTCGGCTTGGTTTTCGCAGTGAATACCAGTATATCCTTCCTCACAAACACACACCCATTGTCCATCTAGGTCGACACATTGTCCGTTCTCACAAGGCAGCTTACATACTGGTGAAACATATAACAACAGAGAGGTGAAACATATTATAATAGTAACACAATGCCGCTTGCAGACTGGTGAAAAACATAGTAACTTGCAGCTTACAGACTGGCAAAGACCGTGAAACACAATGCATTATACATACTGGTGAAACTTATAGTACCACTAGGTAGCGTACACCCTGGTGACACATACAGCTTGCAGACTGGCCGAAAATATAATAACATAAGGCCTCTTATAGACTGCTGAAAAATATGGTAGCAAAAGGCAGCTTACAGACTGGTTCAAAATATGGTAACACAAGGCTGCTTGCAGACTGATGAATAATATAGTTCTGTTAACATAAGACAGTTTGCAGACTAATGAAACATATAGTAACGCAGGAGAGCCTACTGACTGGTGCAAATCATAGTAACACAAGGCAGCGTACAGACTGGCGACAAACAGTGTAATACAATGCAGTTTACATACTGGTGAAAAACAGTATAAATAAACAGTGTAACACAATGCAGTTTACATACTGGTGAAAATCATAGTAACACGAGGTAGCTTACAGACGGGTGCAACAGAGTAGAACACGAGGTAGATTACAAACTGGTGTAATAGAGAATAACACGAGGCAGATTACAAACTGATGAAACAGATAATAACACGAGGAAGATTAAAGACTGACGAAACAGAGAATAACACGCGGCAGAATACAGACTGACGGAACACGAGGCAGATTAAAGACTGACGAAACAGATAATAACACGAGGCTGATTAAAGACTGACGAAACAGAGAATAACACGAGGCAGATTACTGGTAAAACAGATAATAACACGAGGCAGATTAAAGACTGACGAAACAGATAACAACACGTGGCAGATTACAGACTGGTGAAACAGAGTACAACACGAGGCAGATTACAGACTGGTGAAACAGAGCATAACAGAAGGTAGCCTACAGACTGGTGAAGCATAGTATAACACAAGGTAGCCTACAGACTGGTGAAACATGGTATAACACAAGGTAGCCTACAGACTGGTGAAACATAGTATAACACAAGGTAGCCTACATACTGGTGAAACATAGTATAATACAAGATAGCCTACTGACTGGTGAAACAGTATAGCACAATGTAGCTTACAGATTGTTGAAACATAGTATAACACAAGGTAGCCTTAATTGTTAAGACTGGTGAAACATAGTATAACACAACGTAGCCTACAGACTGGTGAAACAGTCTAGCACAATGTAGCTTACAGATTGTTGAAACATAGTATAACTCAAGGTTGCTTACAGATCAGTGAAACAAAGTATAACACAATGTAGCTTACATATTGCTGACACATAGTATAACACAATGTAGCTTAAAGATTGTTGAAACATAGTATAACACAATGTAGCTTAGTTTAAACTTATTTATTTTACATCGATAGTAACGAAAGTTCTATAAACCTTTTTTGAATCACTCTCGATGTCTTCCTGGGTAGAACCAGTACTATGCAATGCAGATAAAGTGTCTTGCTCAGGGAATTGAACCTCGACTTTTGGATCATGGGTCCAACGCTCTACCACTAGACCACAGCGCTCCACAATGTAGCTTACAGATTGTTGAAACATAGTATAACACAAGGTAGCTTAAAGATTGTTGAAACATGGTATAACACGAGGTAGTTTACAGACCTATGAAACATAGTATAACACAAAGTAGTTTACAGACCGGTGAAACATAGTATAACACAAAGTAGTTTACAGATCGGTGAAACATAGTATAACGCAAGGTAGTTTACAGACCTTCGAAACATAGTATGACACAAAATAGTTTACAGACCGGTGAAACATAGTATGTATCGGCCAATCAGAATGATACCAGATTCTCGGTAAAGTAAAACGTTTTTAGAAGAACTGTTCTAGATGTTTGTCTTGGATGATCTAGACTAGTTAGATTGAAGACTGATGAAACGTAGTATAACACAATGCAGCTTACATACTGAATATCATATGTTTACACTTGACTTCCTTCGTAAGGTGCGCTATCTGTTTACTAAGATTACATCATATAATTAAAGGTGTGCTTCAGGAGCTAGTAAATGTATCCTGATATTAACATATTTTCTTCACATTCATCTCTTGATGTTGAGTGGACTGCATTCATCTGTCATACAACTTTGTTTTAAAGTTGAGTCGATGAAATCGTTGAAATGTATGTACATACAAACATGTTGTTTGCATTATTCAGAATATAATGTAAATGAATTTGCGTGGCAGGTTTGTGGCTAATACAGGTAAATACAACCCTTTACGTGACAAGTATCATTAGAAAATATTAACAGCAACATTAATTACGCCAATGCACAATGTAAACGTACAAATTAAGTGACAAAATACTTGAAATGTGTTGCAACTTGCAACGCATTCTACCTTATTTAAGTATCATATAACTAAATAGGCAATGCACGGAAGTAGCAGCTGCAGATACATATGTTATACGCGAAACTAGAATACTATTATCACGGCAGTAGGAGAGCTAGGATTACCGCGTATTAGATTTCTAAATGAATTGAAATTACATGCAAGCTGCAGAAATTCATATAATGCAATCCCGAAGCCGGTGGCGGAAACAATGTTGGAGTGTTGGTGGCGGTGCTCGAAGATAATGGTGGGCATAAACCACTTACAATCCTGTTCCACATTCCCTAATCTGTTAGCTAATCCAGCTAAGTTCTCATCAAACGCTTGATCCACATCACCAAATTGTTTAGCCAATTCCTCCACGTCTTCGTTTAACGCCGTTTCTCCTCCTCTGTTCTGTTAGACAATCCCTCAACATCCTTCTTAACCCTTTCAGGCCTAGCACTGCATGTGGTGGCACAATATAGTAGGACAATGTACAAAACCACTGACTTCATGGTGACCTTCGACATTATAATCTGTTTAAAAGAGTATTCATACACGTATTAGTTTAGGAATCTGCATAGTACACGTTCCCTACTCTTGCACAATTATGAAGGCTTGAAGAAGAATATGATATGGTGTATTGAGCCCAATGAAGCAAACATTTGTCTCGCTCAGAAGGAAATTCTAAAAAATAGCGGACCATCTCAGGCGAAACAGTTGAATCAATAAAATTCTAAAAAAGGTCCACTGAAGTTGAATGTATTGGCGATATTAAACAAAGTAATACAACACATTATTGCACACGCATTTATAAGCTTCGTTTACTTTCAATGTCACAGGAAACTTCAATAATCGTCCATATTGACGTTAGTTTTTGGTGCAATTCGCAAATCCTGTTACAGGACGTTTGTCATGTGATGTAAACATAATAGTATGTGTGTATCATTGTGTATAATTCCCGCGAAAGTATTTTGGTTTCAAATAAATGTTTCTGATGAACATTAAATGTCAAAACCTATTTATTCTTTTTTAATTTTTCGTTTTTATATTAAAAAATGAATATTTAATCTGCAATAATAAGGTTATTATATTTGCACTCCTTCTTCCGCATATACATATTGCGCTCCAAAAGTCAGGCAATATTGTTAAGCAGAATAACTCAATACAAATATAATAACCTATAATTATGGACTAGGTAAATTGGTAATACCAGACCTGCTCACACCAGCAACTGCAAGCATTGTGAAGGTAGGCCAGATATTCTATTTGATGATGTATATTCATGATATTGTGTTTCAGCTAAATACAGCTACGCGCACTAGTTTCGGTAATATTGTGTAGTTGAAGGGTTAAAGTAATTTGTATCAAATACTGAGGGCAGCGCTGACATTGCATTAATCATAGCAGTATAGGACTATATTTGAGAATGTTAGAATTAAGGATTATATACACTGAACACAATTCCTAAGTATCAAGTTTTGTATCTTAACTAACTTTCTTATTTTAAATATATTTTAGAATAGATATATAAGTATTTGGTTTTGACGAAAGCTACCGCTCACGCCCTCTAGCCCCGGATTGAGCAGAACTCTATATTGATAAAATCAATGGTACAAAATTTTAACAATCCCGAAGATGGCATGCATGTG